>PVJH01018503.1:0-45070 GCA_004026705.1 Nesogale talazaci | reverse complement strand
TGGCTACAGACTGCTTCCTCTGTGTTCAAATTCAATAACGAAGCAGGCCTCCAATCCTTTGTCCTTCACCTTTCTCTCTGCAACCTTGAGAAAGTTCTTCACGGTCGAGAGTTCATCTGATAAGCCTATATATTCCAGGCTAATTCTTTCCATTATAAGTTCTATTCTTAATCACATATGAAAGTCTCTAGTAAAGTTATATATTCAGGAAATTTAGGACCATCTTTGAGGATCATTATTCTGTCTCTTCTCTGACACTTATAGTCTAGGGCATGTGTAGCCAACTCAAATGCCACTAGAGCAGTCAGGTAGCTCAAGTGAGAGAGGTGACCAAGTGAAGACAGTGGTGAACTGCACCATTCATGCCAATTGCTACCATGTAAGAATATGGATTCCACTTTGCCAGATCTTTAGATGTTTCAAGAGAAGCTAGAGATCTGGAGTATACAAAATATACCTGCTTTTTCCTCCTAGGATAGATAATAAGATTCTCTTTTAGGACTCGTTTTTAGACATATGAAGTTGAGGAGACTAGGAAGTGATTTCTCATGGCTAATTTAGAGTTACATGCATGCGTTTGAGGTAGATGGAGAGTTGACCAGTGGTTTTCAAATCTATCAACTGCTTTTTGCTTCTTTGTAGCCACATACACACAGAGCAGCGGAAAGTGGACTTCCTTAAGGAAGTGATTAAGTACAAAAGTACTATTCTGTGTAGTATGCTAGAGAGCTGTGTACTTTCATAGGTGGTTATGTACTCCTGAAATTTTGGAATAGTTCGTTGCACACTATCTTGACATGAGAACCAAACATTCTTTGAATACCCTCTAAGGACAAGCAGAGATGCTCAGGGTCTGTGATGGATTGTCTCTCCCAACAGTGTTAACTGTTATTTTAATTTTAATATACACTATCTAATATACACATATCAGTTATTGGAGGTTCCATTTTTTGATGAGTCTATTCATATCCTTTGCCTTTTATTTTGCTGCTTTATTTTATTTCTTTATTCTTCACTTGTTGATTTTTCAGGAATTCTTCATCTTGTCTAAATATCAATCCCTGAATTTTACATGTTTTTAAGTATCTTATCTCTTATTTCTATCAACTTTGTTGGTCTCCTTGCAAGTTAAGAAATCTTTTATTTGGATGAAGTCAAACTCATTAATGTCTTACCTTTTAGCTTGTGTCTTTATGGCATAGTTTAAGAAGTCCTTCCCTCCCACAAGGTTAACAAAATTTTTCTCTTAAGATTTATACCTTTTCATTGGGGACTTTGGTCTCCATTCTAATTGATTTCACTTTCTCTTCTTGAAGAGTTTCTCTGAATACCTTTCCATAAGAACTAGCTCTGTTTACTTTCCACAAACTTCTGTTTGTTGAAAGACAAGAACTGACCTTTCTCTATTAGATATCCAATCTAATCAATATCTGTTGGAGATCATATACTTTAAAAGCTTAATTTACTTTAGCAATAAGAAATGTTAAAGTGGCCTATAGCTACATTTGATCTGATAGTAATAGAAATTATCAAGACTTATTTAGCATCATAATCCCAGTGAGTTTTAGTTTCTTATAAGAAACACTAAACAGTAATTTATATTAATACAAGTAAGAGTTATCTTACTAGGCTGGGCTACCAAAATACCACACATTTAAATTTCTTTAAAACTGGCCCTTAGGGCTGAGCCCTGGTGGCGTAGTGGTTGTGCGCGGGACTGCGGCCCACGGGGACGGAGTTTCAATTCCAGCAGTGGGGCTGGGCCTCCTACTCCCACCACAGGAGAGCAGTGATGCCCACAAAAAAACAAAACAAAACAAAAAAACTGGCCCTTAACTGTCTCCTTTGAAATTACCTCTCAGTTCTTGAAATATCCTACTTGATAAGAGTGCCTTGTATATATGCAAGATGGTCTCTTAAGGCAAATACTTAATGTTAACAGACTTGTGGTGGGACGTTCGCCCCTGGATCACTTTGTATCCATTTTGCCTCAAGATGGGCTTGGAGATGTGTAGTGAAAACGTGTTTTGTGGGTGATTCATGCCTATGTCACTGACTCCCAATACAAACTAGACATCAAAGCTCAGGTAAGCTGTTGTTGGCAAGACTTCACCCATATTGTCACACATTATTGCTGGGAAAACATAATGCTGTTGGTGTAACATCACTGCTAGAGAGTTTACATGGGAAAACTAACCCTGGTTTTGTAGGAAACTTCTGTATGTACCTCTTCTGCTTGCTGATTTTAATCTATATCTCTTCACTGTAATAAACTGTAATTTTGAGTATACTATCACTTTTGTAATAAACTATAAGTTTGAGCATACTAGCTGCAAGCCTTTGTTGTGAGTGGTTAAGTCTGAAAGTAAACTATAAGTTTGAGCATACTCTCTGCAAGCCTTTGTTGTGAGTGGTTAAGTCTGAAAGTAGTCTTCATGACCCTTGACACAATACTTCATTACTGTTAGTGGATGATAAAAGGGCCTTTTATAATGTGTTGTGTGAGGAAACAGCAAGTGATCCAAAATCGGTGGTCAAGAGGGTAAAGGAGGCCTGGTAGGGCATGTAACCATGAGGAATTACTGAAACCCAAATGAAAGGTGAGCATGATTGTGGGACAAGAGGAAAGTAAAAGGAAACAGAGGAAAGAACTAGGAGGCAAAGGGTACTTATAGAGGTCTAAATACATGTATGTATATATGTAAATATATTTATACATGATGGTGGGGAAATAGATCTATGTGCATATATCTATATGTTTAGAATTAAGGTAGCAGATGGGCATTGGGCCTCCACTCAAGTACTCCGTCAATGGAAGAACATTTTGTTCTATTAAACTGGCATTCCATGATGCTTACCTTCCCAACAGGATTGCTGAAAACAAAGTGGTATATAGGCAAATGTGGTGAAGAAAGCTGATGGTGCCTGGTCATAAAAAGAGATAGTAATTAGAGTCTTAAAATTCTTCCAGAAAAAATAATTCTCCTAGAATTGAACAGTGGGACCCCTGTTAAACTGGCATCTGTGTTCTTTGACATGGCACATTATTTTCTGAGCACTTCCTTATTTCCTACAGAGCACTTCAAACTTTTTAAACAGGGGGCCAGTTCACTGTCCCTCAGACTGTTGGAGAGTCAGACTATAGTTTAAAAACAAAACAAAACAAAACAAAACAAAAGACTATGAACAAATTTGTTGCAGGCCCGGGATAAGTCGGCTGTAAAGCAGAACAGCAGAAGAAACAAAAAACACTTGGCAGGTCAGATGAATGTCCTAGAACATCAAGAAAGTCTAAGTTTGCTTTGCATTTGGTCTTCCATAAGCCTGAAAAATAAAGAATAGTATTTTAAAAAACGATTGGGTGTGCTAACTTCTTTTGCTTCGATGCTATTCACATGCCCTATAAGTGGCCACATGCGCATTTGCATGTGGGTGCGCGCATATGCATGCACACACACACACACACACACACACACACACACTCTTCATGTATTCACACGGTTAGGTTCCAAAGAGGAGTTGTTTGACTAAAACTGGCATTATGCAATAATGGATGATGGCTACATCATTATCTATTTTCCAAATTACATCATTGCATATTTGCTAAATTGCATAACTCTATAACTGTCAAGTTACATAATAGCTGCTAACCCACTAAGAATCATGACCGAGTCAAATTGACACATAACTTTAACTATCAGCCAGCATTACTCTTGCCTTGCTTCTTGGATAGTAACTGACGTTACTATCTTAAGTATATCATTAATGTACAAAGTAGCCAGACAATAGATTTGTGTGCTATTTTTGTAAAAAATGAAAGTCTTTAAGTGAGGATCAAAAAGTATGCAGAACAATTCCACTACCTTTGAATCCATTTTTAAAAGCACTTTTGGTGGTTCAGCCCCATCAGCCACTTACTGGGAGAGAGTTGAAGTTATCCACACTATGGTAGTGACACAATTTCATGTCGACTTGATGAAAGAATGAAGGTGCGGAGGCTAGCCTGTCAATTATATCATAGCCTGATGATCCCTCCTTGTGGGCTGGGCTTCTCATGAGGATTCTTTATTTCTTCTTCTTTTTCTTATGAGGATTCTAGGAACTCTCTCTGTCTCTCTCTGTCTTGATTCTGCCGTCAGAAGAGGCGGGACACGCTCTCTTTCTGCTTTGCATTCCTGTTGACAAGACACATGGAGCCATGTGGATGGTAGCCAGAGCTCCGGACATGTGTCCCCTGCCATTGGATCCACTGGACTTTCCAGTCACTGGTCTGTGATCTCCCTGCATTTGACAACATCATTGCAGGTGTTGCGTGAGTCTGAAGAGGAACTCATGGGCTAATATCGTACTTGTGGACTTGATCTAGACTGGACTGGGATATTTTATTGATACATAATTAATTCTTGATAAAAATTTCTATCACACATATATGAGTGCTACTGAATTGGTTTCTCTAGCCAACTTGGTCTAACATACATGTCTATAAAGATTTACCTTAGAAATCATTTTGAGCTGGTATCAACACCATGGCAGTGAGTTTTTATAATTTACATACAAAATATATCTGTTTAAAGTATATTCTTAAGTAAGTTTTGCTAAGTGTATACAATTTTGTAATTACTTCACCAGCGAAGACAGAAATCTCTCTGGGGACTGCGGTCGTTACATAATCTGGTGTCAATTTGAGAGGACTCTGGTCTATCAATCAAGATATAAACAATGAGGCCTCTGTGTGGGCATGTCCTTCCCTGAACTCCTGTTTTTCTTCCTTGGAAGCAGGAGATACTTCTTTCTCTGCTTACTCCCTGAGAGATGCCCTTCTAGCAAGATACAGGATACTACACTGACAGAGCCTGTGACCTCTGGAGATGGAGAAGTCACATGGAGACCTGTGCCAGCACTGAGATGATTACAATGTCACTGGATCCACAAAATTTCCCACTCACTGGCCTGTGATCATCCTGCATTCAGCGTCATTACATGTGTTTCATCAGTCTGAAGAGGACTTTATAGATTGGTAGTGAACATATGGGCTAATATTGGACTTATGGACTTGATCTGGTTTGGACCGGGATGTGCTCTCAATGTTCAACTGCTCTTGAATATAAAGCTCTTTCTTATACCTATGAGTGTCCATGAATTTGTTTCTCTAGTTTACCCAGATAGACACAGGGCCTCTATTCAGAAATTCCCCCACCAGTCTCACCACAGGCAGACATTGAACTTGCTGATACTTCTATCACCATAAATTGGTGTTATCTAAAATTTTATCTAAAATTTAATACTAAGGGCTGAGCCCCGGTGGCGCAGTGGTTGTGCGCGGGACTGCGGCCCACTGGGTTGGAGGTTCAAATCCAGCAGCAAGGCTGGGCCTTCTGCTCCCACCACAAAACAAAATAAAATTTCATACTAATAAAATTTTATAGTATGTGCTATGTGCCCAACTTTATGCATTCAACACGGAAAATGCATAGTTAATTTTGTGAGAAAGTGTCTTACTTTTCCAAAATGACCATGTCAGGTTGTAGACCCACCAACCATGCATACACAAACACAATAATGTCAGTTTCATTTTTTTTAAGTTAGTATCTCTCTTATAGATATACAATGGTATCTTATTATAGTTTTAATGTATATTTTTCTTAGAACTAATGATTTTGATACCCTTTTAATGTGTTTATATGTCATTAACATAGCTTCTTTCTGAAGTTCGAGTATCTTAGACATTTTATTGGGTTCTTTACTTCCTTTAAAAAAATTTTTTTTTACTGTGAATTAGGTTTGGAGGAGGGGTAGTGCTTTATTAAAGATAACCAACTCTGCATTCAACAGTTCAAACAAGTCATCAACCACTCTCTGTATTCTATTCCATCTCCTTTCCCCTGAATCCTCTTGTTCCTTTTATGTATCTCTGTCCTCTCTTTCACTCAAGTTAACTTCTGCCAACCTCCTAATCCATTTTTTCATCTATATACTCACCCTTGTCTTCTCTTCTCTGAGTCCCTCCTAAGTCCATTTCCTTTAGTATGTAACCCTTTGTCTTGATTTTTATTCCTATAATTGTGGTCTCATACAATGTCCTTTTGATGAACTTCACTCAGCATAATGTTTTGCAGGGTCCATCCATATAATGAAATGCTTTGTGGTTTTGGTATAGTATTTTTTAACAGTTTTCCATTGTGTGTATGTTCCAAATTTTCTTTTTTTGAAAGAAAATAGTTTATTTTATTTTTAAAATAAGTTTATTGGGGGTTCTTACAGCTATTATAACATTCCATACATCCTCTATATCAAGCACATTTACACACATGTTGCCACATTCATTTCCAAACATTTTCCACCTAAGTCCCTGATATAAGCTCCTTTCCCCCCACCACTTTTTTTTTAAATGAATCATTTTATTGGATACTCATACACTTCCCCTTATGATCCATACATACATCAATTGTATGCACGCCTCATTTGCACACTTGTTGCCATCATCACTCTCAAAGCATCCTCCCTCCACTTAGGTCCCCAGTTCCAGCTACCATATTCCACACCCCCCAGGAATCTTTAATAATTTACAAATTTTTATTTGTAAATAAAAATTTACATACCGTACACTGTCCAATGTGTCCCTTCATTCACTTTCCTGTGGGCCATACCCCAGAGAGGAGGTTATATGTATATCCCTGAAGTTAGTTCCCCTTTTCTACTCTACCATCCCTCCACCCTCCCAGTATCAGCACTTGCATCATAGTCCTGAGGGGACATCTATCCTAAATTCCCCATGTTTCCGACTCCAGTGTACATCCCCTGTTCTAGCCAGACTTGTTTGGTAGAATTGGGAGCATAATAATAAGTGGGAGGAAGCATTTGAGAACTAGAGGAAAGATGCATATTTCATTGTTACTACACTGTACTTTAACTGACTCATCTCCTCCCTGCAACCCCTCTGTAAGAGTACATTGCTTCACCTATTGATTGGCTTTGGGTTGCCAATCTGTACTCATCCCTAGTTATAATATAATTTTAGTTCTTTGATGCCTGACATGGATCCCTTCAACACCTTGTGGTCACACAGGCTGGTGTGCTTCTTCCATGTGGGCTTTGCTGCTTCTGAGCTGGATGGCCGCTTGTTTACTCAAGCCTTTAAGACCCCAGACGCTATATTTTTTTGTAGCTGGGCACCATCAGCTTTCTTCACCACCTTTGCTTATGCACACATTTGTCTTCAGTGATCGTGTCGGGAAGGTGAGCATCATGGAATGCCAATTTAATAGAACAAAGTGTTCTTGCACTGAGGAAGTATTTGGGTGGAGGTCCAATGCCCATCTGCTGTTCTACTACTAATCCTATAAGCATATGTTTGTTGGTTGAGCCCCGGTGGTGTAAGTGGTTGAGTGCGGGACTGCGGCCCACAGGCTTTGCAGTTCAAATCCAGCAGCGGCTCTCAGGAGCAGCGCTGGGTAGCTCCCACAACCACCAAAGGGCAGTGGTGCCCCCCAAGCCCCTCCCCCCCCAAAAGTATATGTTTATTGATCTATTTCCCCCATCATCTCTCTCTCTCTCTCTCTCTCTCTCTCTCTCACACACACACACACGAAATACAAACATACTTAGCCTCAAATAAGATGGATTATATATTTAAAATTTTTCCCTTTAAGTAATTTTACACACACTGCACCAGTTCATCATTATATAAAGCCCAAAGAAGTGGTTTTTCTCCATGGCACCTATATTTTTAATTTTTATGGAGTTTGTTAATGTGGATTGTCCATAGGGATGAAAACAACAACAGTGATGTTCATATAAGAGAGGACACCCAAAAAACCCCTGGAATTTTATTTTCAAATCTATGTATTTTTTTTTAAAAAAGACAAAACAGCCGCATACCTTCAAAGTACTCTTCATTACTTTTAATACACTTGTCAAATCTGCTATTGCATTCTTGGAAACATTTTTCAAACTTATCTGGTTGGTGACTGACAGCACCTCCCTCGTTTTTTTCTTTACCACTTCTATGATAGATTCGCTCTCCTCTCATGCTTCTCTACATTTGAGGGAACAAAAAGAAGTCCCACAGAGTGGGGTTAGGTAAGTCAGGTGCGTGGGGCAAGAGAGGTGTGGCAGTCATGTACTCATGTCAATTTCATGATTGGGAGTCTAGGGATGGAGTATAGCTTGTCAATCTGGAGATGGCCAATGAGTAGTCAATGAGGCCTCTGTGTGGGCATTACTTTCTCCTGAGAATTCTAGGGAATCTCCGATTATTTTCCAATTGGAAAAGAGAGACTGGACTGAGTCTCTGAGAGATGAACTACTGACAAAATGGCAGTGTCCAAGGAACCGGAAGAGCTGGAGGAGAAGCCACACAGCCTTACCCTGATGGCACCAGACCTCTGAAGCCAGAAGAGCCACAGAGAGAGCTCTACCAATGCTGAGATGTTTCTATCACCAATGGATACTGCTGATGGACCCTGAGCCCTGGAAACGAGGAGCCATGAGGGGACCCCTGTCAGCCTGGGGACTCTGTACCCACTGGCCTGTGACTTCATGAGTCAGAAGGAGACTTTATAGACTGATATCAGGCATATGGGCTAATATCGGACTTATGACTTTGAACTGGGCTGGGTTGGGATGATTCTCAATGTTCCATTCCTCTTATATATCAACCTTTCCCTTATATCCATATGCGTTTCCATGAATTTCTTTCTCTAGTCTATCCGGACTAACACACAAGAGTATGTTGGGGTTTTTTTGCCCCAAATTGAAGCACTGAGATGGCTGTGGATCAGATGCATTGTCATGGTGGCAAACCCAGTGCCCTATCTGCAAGAAATCAGACCTTTTGGGGGGTGTCACACACCATTATGCTATCTTTTCAGAATCTCTAAATCGAAAACTTGATTAACAGTCTGACCTGGTGTAATGAACTCCCAAAGCACTAAATCTTCTGTCCATTTGAGAAGTTGACAGATATCCACAATGAGATTTACCATCAATCCACATTTTACCTTTTTTGAAAGGAGAAAACCACTCAGATATGAGTTTTTCCCATAGTGCTATGTTGGAATCACAACAGTTTCTGTGGCATTTTTCCTGAGCAGGAAACAAAATTTCACAGCTGCACACTGCTCTTTTAAATTGACCATCACAAAAAATGAGGTTCGAGTGAAACTGATTTTACAAAAAAAAAAAATCACTGTGACCAAAGAGGACCTTCCCAGGGGAGGGTACTATGTGCACTAACTCAGAACCAGTTGTTTAATGCTCTTCTAGTGGGGAAAATGTGTACTATGAAAACTCCATTCTGTTCATCACAATTCTATTCATTTTTTTGGGTGGGGCGTAACCTCTTTGTATGTAAGAAATAACTTTATCTCAAGAAGTAACTTTATATCAGCAAGGCATCCCAGCACAGTCCAACCCCCACTTCATGGATTTAATTCATTGGCCTCGTAATCTTAGAGCAGGAAGCAAGGAGATCACAGGTCATTGAGTGTAAAGCCAAGCAGATTGCAGAGGAAAGTTCCCAGTGTCTCCCTCATAAAAAGTCACAACTCCCTAGAGGTATCACGGGGCAAACATCGGACTGACAGCTTGGAAACCATCCATCCTTACACTTTCATACATGTTCCAGTTGACAAAAAAAGTCTAACTTTCAGATGGAGAGACAAAAATATTTCTCCTCTTTTCTTCTGCTGTATATTTCAATGGTAAGGTTGTCTTTGGTACTTACAAATATCATACTCTTCCTCTGTGCGTGCATGTGTGTATTGACATCAGAAAGGAAAGGTCTCATCCATGGCACAATTAATGTTTTGTGTTGGATAGTTTTTTGTTATGTCACTCTCCATTGAAAGCACCTGTCTTAAAGGAAATTTGCAATTTTTAAAAGCTTTTTCTTTTTTTTTTTGTTTTTGTTTTTTTGGCATCACTGCCCTAAAAGCTTTTTCAAAGGAGAGGGAAAGAGGAGCTTATATCAAAGGCTCAAGTAGAAAATGTTTGGGAATAAAGATGGCAACATATGTACAAATATGCTTGACATACATGATGTGTGGAATGCTATAAGAGCTGTAAAAGCCCCCAACAAAATCATTAAAAAATAAAGCAAACAAAATGCTTTTTGTTCTACAGCTATTACCATGGTTCCATAAAATCACTCAATGTTGGAGATATAATTTGTACCCAAATACCATTTGAGCCTAAATCTAAAAATCATATTATTTCTACTACATCCATGTTCTCCTCAAATTGTAGGCATTCAGTAATGAATAAGTTTAAGTGTCTTTAGGAGCATAAATTACTTGATACTTACTAAATGCCAGGTAGCCAAATGCTGTATCTCTCTTTATATTTCTCCCAATCCATCTATCTATTCTCTCTAATATATATATATATATATATATATATATATATATATAATGAAAGCTCTAAGTTCAGACAAATACCTTTAGTTCTAATTGAAAATGCAGGATTCACTGTACTTTTCTCTCATCGATTTACAGTGCAATCGCTTCTCGACCTTTTGGCTAAGATCAAATGCAGATTTACAGCCCTTTTCTGGCAGTGAGAACTCCAAGTATTTGCTTACATAAGAATAAGTCAAAGTATTGAGAATAGGCCTCCAGTTCATTTATGCACAGGTCTATTGCAAACAAAACATGCTTAAAGATACTCTGTGATCAGAGGATGATTGCAGACAAGTTCTCACAATAGACTATTTGACTTGGAGTAGTTTGGATTTCTTTTTTTAAAGGTGAGGAGAGAAGAGGAAGAAGGGGGAACCAATCACAATAATTGACACATAGCCACCCCTCCCTCCCAGGGGGATGAACAACAGAAACAGTGGGGGAAGGGAGACAGCAGTTGGTGTAAGATATGAAAATGATAATTTATAATTTATAAAGGGGTCACGAGGGTGGAGGGTGGAGGGAGAGAAAAGAGAGGAGCTAATACCAAGTGTTCAAGCAAAAGTAAACATTTAGAAAATAATGATGGAAAATATGTACAAATATGTTTCATGTATGGATTATTATAAGAACTGTAAGAGCCTACAATAAAGTGATCTTCTAGTAAAATGAAAACAAAACTCAAATTTACTGGGATTATAATGTTAAATGTCTTGATAGTCTCTATTATTATCTGATTAATGTAGTCATAGCCCACTTTAACATTTCTTACTATTAAAAGAAATTGAACTTTTTACTTATATGATCTCCAACAGATATTAATTAGATTAGATATATAATAGATCTCCAATAGAGAAAGGTCAATTCTCATCTTTCAACAAAGACTTGTTTGTTGAAAGTGAAGAGAGAGCTAGTTCTTATGGAATGGTATTCAGAGAAACTCTTTAAGAGGATGAAGGGAGAAAGAAAGCAATTAGGATAGACATTTACCTTGCTTCATGCAGACTGAGTGTCTGCTCTGACCCTCTACCATGGGCCACTTTTTACTGAGCAGCATCAAATAGTTTTGGATAGTACTTCTTAGGAATAAATGAGAAAGGAAGAGGGCAAAAGAGGTTTTTTCATAAAGTGGTAAAATGGAAAGAAAATGGGTTGGTTAGAAAAGACCTTGTTGAAACAAATAGTCATCTTCTTTCCCTCTCTTTCTTTTCTAACTCGGTTAACATACTCTTAATCAGCAGTAAGTTCTTTGATTAAAAAACAGAACATTCCAGTGTTGGTGGTGCTGTTGGGTAGATGTGGACTGCTAATCACAAGTTCAATGGTTCAAATCCACCAGCTGCCTGCTGGGAGAAAGATGAGGCTATCTATCTAGTAAGGTTTTATAGCATCAGAAACTCGATATATGAGTGCTATGGGGTGTGATTGACTCCATGACGGTGGGTTTGGTTTAATTTGAAGTTATTTGCAAAAGATCGACAAGAAGAAAGTTGTGTGGTTGTTGTTTTTAACCAAGTCACAGGACTCTCTTCTTTATTTTAATTACCCTGAAACCGTTTTATTTGGAGCCATCCAGGCTTGGGACCACAGAATGAAAAAAGAAATCCCCCATTAAAATCTCATAAAAATGCCAACTTCTATGGTGTCTTTGGCCTCTGGAGTAGGAGGGCTACCTTTCATGTTGGAAAGCAATTATATCCTGGCACTTACAATCTGTTTAAACCTTGGAAATCACATATACTGATTCGTCTTCCAAGATCCGTCACTAATTCATTGTTTCATTGGACAAGTTCTGGACTTCAGTTTCTCTTTTGGTAAAGTGAGAATAGCATTTCCCTTTGGCCAAAATAAGCAGAGATTGGTTCAATAAAAAATTAGGAAAATTAAATGGAAAGTAGCTGCATTAGTCAGGTAAAAACTTTTATGTAAATACAAAATATTGATTTATTTCTTAAACCTGTTAGGAACATGAGAGAAAGCAAAGTACCTTAATTGCCCTGGAAATCAGAGCACCAACAAATACTGGCTTCGAAAGTGGCGTTCCAACCATTTTAAAGGACAACCATTCACGTCAGTGACATTTGAAAATAAAATAATCATGTGGAAAGTGAATGGTTTGTTTTGTTGTGATAGGAAAGTCCAGAGGCTGGCTTCTTGGTCATGGGTCTCCACAAAGTTAATAAGAATTTGTAGATGTTTGGAGAAAGAGAGATTGGCCAAACTACCCCTGGAATACTTTGACCTCATACATTTCCACATCTATTTTATGAGACTTAAAAAAATTTTAAGTTGCTCTGTAGCTTGTATTGGAAACTATTAGTCTTATTTCTGGTAAGTTTACTCAAGCTTCCTCTTTTTCATTGATTTATATAACTCAATGGATTACATTCAAAATTGGGTATAAATTGCTATAGCTGATTTGGAAACACATCAGCCAGACGTCCCGAGGTTTGAATTCACACTGTACACCTGTCAACTTTTAGCAAAGCGATTTTTCTCTTTGGGCCTCAGTTTGCTCATTTATCAGATAAGTGGTAAATATATTGTATTCACTTACCTGAGGTTGCTTTGGGTGAAACAAAATAAATATAAAGGCCATCTTAAAATTTTTATCATGCTGTGAAATATGATATTCATACTTACGTCAAGTTTTTAGATCATGCATACAGTGATATATTTGTCAAGCCCATTAATATAAGTGACTTTATCTTTATTCCCACATTTAATTTACTTCCCAACTTATCATCTTCTCTCAGTGCGACCTCCAATGTTCTACTAGAATTGAATGGAGGTTTAATTGACCGATTCTTTCCTCTGTTAGGTTTTTGTGCCTTCTGCTGTTTGTCATCCAGTTGTGTGACTTCCTCCTCCACGCTGCAGTGCAGTCACCTGCTGCTATGTTTGGTCATTGCTGTCTTCTCCAGGAAGGATGCAGGAGGTGATGCAGCAAAAAGCATGCTTAACTTTTCACGCTGGACTTTTGCTTGCCCAGAAACCGAAATCAAACAAGCAGATAAGCAAGCAAAAAAGAAATTCCAGGAAAAACAAAACAAAACAAAAACCCAACTCTCAACCATCTAGTCCCTTCCAACTCAAAGTGAGTCTGCAGGCTAAGTAGAACAGTCCCTGTGGGTTTCTGAGACTGCGAATCATAAGAGGAGCAAAAGGTCTCATCTTTTCCTTAGAGTGTGCTGGGGGTTTCAAACGACTGACCTTTCAGTGAGCAGGCCAATGTGCAATCCACTATGAGACTAGGTTCTTCTAACTTCTAAGGAGTCCTTAAATAGCCACATACTAGGCTGAGCCCCGGTGGCATAGTGGTTGTGCGCAGGACTGCGGCCCACTGGGATGGAGGTTCGAGTCCAGCTCCACGGAGCAAAGGCTGGCCCTCCTACTCCCACCACCTGAGGGCAATGATGCCTGCCCCCAAAAACATACACACACAAAAAAAAAACCAAAAAAAAAAATAGCCACATACTGGTCAAAACATCTCAACCAAAACCCAAGTCTGACTTTTATGCTTTACGTAAAAATTCTATTTTGGTTTAGTGCAGGCATTTTAAGGACAACTGAACTTTCATGAAAGGAGAACATGATATTCAGATAGATAGTGTGCCTTCAAGTTGTATGTAGACAGAATTTCTGGGAGAGGTTGAGAAAAGTGCTTTCCAAAGAACTGGGATTACTCTATGCATGAAGAAAGCACAAGGTTAGAGAGTCTGGGCGTGGCTTACATTTGGAAATCTGAGGTGGAAAAGAGAACCCAGGAATTCTATGATCAGGCAGCAGAGGTTCAGTCACTGAGTGAGATTCTAGACTCTGGGAGAGACACTTAAATTTCCCAGGTGTGCAGAACTAACTGGATTAGGGTGGGAGTGTGTGTGGTTGAACCAAGAGAGAAGCTTTTGCATCAGAAATGGGGAAATAATATAGCATATTTTTCTAGCATATTTTTAATCTTGGCATACATGTTTGCAAGAAAGCATCTACTGTTTCAATATTCTTTACTGGAGCAATTTATTGACATAAGTTGTACTCATTACATTGTACAACTATCATCATATCTGCCTCTAACTTTTGATGCCCCCCTTAAGAGATGCTCACTGCTCATAAGAAGTGAGTTCCCTTATTCCCTCCTTGACAACCCAACCACTAAGAACCTTACATCTGCATGCATTTGCTGGCATTCTTCTTTACTTCAAAGTGAGTACACTGGAACAAATAAACCAAGTGAATAACGTTCAGTGCTACAGATTTGGGCGAAAGCTCATCAAACCCCTTCATCATAATGTTGAGTTTTTCTTAGGAATAGAGATGGCGTTGACACTAATTTAGCTGTCAATAAAGAAAGGGGTTCTGCAGAAGCTGGAAATGTTGGGTGATAGCTGAGTTAGCAGGAAAAGAAAAGTAGTTTTGAAATGAAAAATCAAAACCTAACTCACTGCCTCGAAGCGGTAGTTTTGAAATGAAAAATCAAAACCTGACTCACTGCCACGAAGTTGGATCTGACCATGGGAACCCTACAGGATGGACTGGAATCTTTCCTGGGTTTTCCAGGATGCAGTCCACTGCCAGAGAGTCATCGCCGACTCCTAGCAGCCTCCTGTGGCTTTCTAAGATGGTAAGTTTACGGGAGCAAAATCCCCAGTCTTTGCCTCCCTGACTGCTGCTGGTAGTTTTGAACCACTGACCTTTCGGATTCCAGCCCAACTCACAGGCACATTTGTATGGGAGTGGAAAGCCTCATCATGATACCTGAATTCTAGTCAAACCTTTTACTCATTTGTGACTATGGGCAAATTATTATCTTTTTGAGAATCCGTTGGAGAGATGATGTTGTCTCTGTAATAGGATTCTTTTAAGGCTTAAATAAAATAATACCTAGGTTTGAACATTGTTGTTTTTAGGTGCTGTTGGGTTGATGTTTGACTAATAGCAGAACTGTCCCACAGGGTTTCACAGCCCAGGATCTGTACTGCAGCACACAGCCAGTGTCCTGCAGATTTACAAAGTGGGCAATAATACTAGGATCTATCTATCTATCTATCTATCTATCTATCTATCTATCTATCTATCTATCTATCATCTATCTATCTATCATCATCATCTATCTACACACACATATATGTTTTTTTTCTCCTGCATCACTGCCCTGGTGGGAGTAGGAAGTCCAGCCTTGGTCCTGGAAAGCTGTTTCTGGATTTGAACCATCAACCCTGTGGGTCGCAGTCCCGTACACAACTAGGGCTCAGTTCATATATTTGGTTTTAAGGCATCATTTCTACTAGTTTCTAGTGTGACAGAAACAAAGAGGTCTATAAAATTCTTTGAAACTCTCTGGAAGGGTGGCTTTGTTCCTTAGTTGAATGTACCAGAAGTCACTTTTGCACTCACTTTCTTAAGCAAAACGATTATTTTTTTCTTGTAAGCAAGTGCTCACAAGCTGCTTTCTTACTCACTACATGCTTATTGAATATATGTTATGTGAAAAGCACTGATATTTCATAAACAAATCAAGCACAACTCTGTCTTTAGGGAGTTTGAGTTCTGACAGGAAGAGGTTGACTATATGCAATAAGCGTAATAATTATGATACTTGTGAAATACTCCAGAAAAATAAAGCAGAAGAAAAAAGGTTGTCCTCTTAAATGGAGTAGGCAAGGTGGGTCTTCCTGAAAAAGTGATACTCTGAACACGGACTTGATGGCAGTTGAGTGAGCCACGTGGCTGTTTGTGGAAAAGAGTGCTCCAGGCATGGGCAGCAGTCAAAGCAGAGGCTGTGAAGTCAGTATGCCTACATAGGTAAACTGCTAGAGCTGGTATTAGAGAGCTGTAGGCTGTAAGCAAAGACAGACAGGTCCACCATTTGTTTTTTTATATAAAGTTTTAGTAGCATACCACCACACCTGTTTTAAGGTATCATTTATGGCTTTTTTCTTTTTTTTGTGTGTGGCATCACTGCCCTGGTGGGAGTAGGAAGCCCAGCCTTGCTCTTGGAGAGCTGCTGCTGGATTTGAACTGTCAACCCTGTGGGATGCAGTCACACACACAACCACTATGCCACCAGGGCTCAGCCCGTCTTCTTTCTTGTATAATGAGAGAAACTATATAGACTTCAAAGTCGATCTGAACACATTCTGGAAAATCTTTACAGACCCTGGTTCTAGAGGCCAGTGCTCTCAAAACAAAATCCACTGTCATTGGGTCAAAGCTGACTCCTAGTGAATTTCTAAGGGACTACAGTCTTAGAAAGTCATAGGACCAGGTCTACCCTGTCCCATAAGGTCAGTGTGAGAGAAGCCAATGCTAGAATCTGGAAACAAATAATGCATTCCCGCTTTATATATATGAAGAAAGAGGTTTTGTTTTTGTTTGTCTGTTGCTGTCTGCTGGTTGGTGTGCTGCTTTTGTTAGGGTAGCTGGTCATATGGGGTTTTGATTGTGTCATAATACAGCTGCCAAAGAAGCCTGAGTCTTTCAGATCCCAGGGACAAGTAGATGGATTCTGAGTCCCCACAGAACTCTAGCCCACACCCCAAAACGGTGAGTTTTGAAAACATGGCCCTGCTCAGTAGTCACCTTCATGAAATTATCTCTGAAGATAAGGGTGCTACAGCAAAGTGTGGTGAAGAAAGCAGAGGGTGCCCGGCTATCAATCAGAATAGTTTTTCAGGTCTTAAAGGCTTGTATTACCACAAGCAGCCCTTTAAATGAGGAGTCAACTACATCCACATCGAAGAAGCATACCATCCCACCTGATCTCAAGATGACAATAACAAAATTCTAATATGATAAAGGAAAAAGTACCAGAGCTTAAATTGTGAGCACACAATTTGTAGATGGCTGCAAAGTAGCTAGTCAAATTAAGCTGCGGGCAGATCCACTCAGGCAACTGTCTGGAACAGTCTTATTATCAAACACAGATCACTGTCATCCTGATTATGCTGGATCCAACTTGTTGCTTGGTCAGTTGACCTCCCTCTAGACCCAACCAGAATTTATTCTAGGTGCTTGTTCCATGACATAAATGCCTTCCCTGGCTTTAAAAATATTGATGGCATCCCTTTTTTCTTATCCATTATTTGTATTTTTAATCATTATATTACATTATATTACTACTATTGTATCCCTACCACTTCATTGCATTTTTGTTCTTCATCGTGTCAGTTTGTGAAGCACAGGAGTAGATGCATAGAGATAAAAACTGATGCGACGGTTTGTAGGGGAGGTTGGGTTTGGGGGGGCCTGGGGTGTGAAAGGAGTGAGCACTAGAACTGAAGATGATGACACAGCTCATCTCAAAGGCTAATTAATCAGTGGGGGGATGTTCTGAAATTGATTGTGGTAACGAGTGTACATTTCTTCTTAATCTGATTGAACTGCTGAACTGTTTGATATGTGGATTAAGTGCCAATAAAACTGTTAAAAATCTTTTCATGATATTTTCCATTAGGGAAAGTAAGAGGAAATAGAGGAAAGTAAAAGGAGGCAAAGAGCATTTATAGGGTGAGTATTAAGGCAGCAGATGGACATTGGGCCTCCACTCAAGTACTTCCTCAATGCAAGAACACTTTGTTCTATTAAATTGGCATTCCGTGGTGCTCACCTTCATGACATGATTACTTAAGACAAATGGGTGCAAAAGCAAAAGTGGTGAAGAAAGCTGATAGTGCCTAGCTATCAAAAGATATAGCATCTGGGGTCTTAGAGGCTATGAAGGTAAACAAGCAGTCATCTAACTCAGAAGCAACAAAGCCCAGATGGAAGAAGCACACCAGCCTGTGTGACCACAAAGTGTCAAAGGGATCAGGTATCAGGCATCAAAGAACCAAAAATTATAATCATTTTAAAGTGGGGGAAGTGCAGATTGGGGACCTAAAGCCCATCTGTAGGTGAAACGACATCCCCATATGGAAGGATCTCGGGGTGCACTATAGCAACTATGAAATGGGCAACTTTCCTCTTGTTCTTTGTTGTTGTTGTTTTTGTTTTGTTTGGGGGGGGCATCACTGCCCTCTGATGGTCGTGGGAGCTACCCAGAGCTGCTCCTGAGAGCCACTGCTGGATTTGAACCGCTAAACTCACGGGTCGCAGTCCTGCACTCAACCACTTATGCCATCGGGGCTCAGCCCTCTCTAGTTCTTAAACGCTTCCTCTCTCCCACTACCATGATCTGAATTCTACCTTACAAATCCTAGACCAGAGGATGTGCACTGGTACAGATAGGAAATGAAAACATGGACTATCCAGGACAGATGATCCCTTCAGGACCAGTGGTGTGAGTGGCGATACTGGGAGGGTGGAGGGAAGGTAGAAAGGTAGAAAGGGGGGGTTATATAGATCTACATATAACCTCCTCCCTGGGGTATGGACAACAGAGAAGTGGATGAAGGGAGACATCGACAATATAGATATAACAAAAAATAATAATTTATAAATTACCAAGGGCTTATGAGATAGGGGGTAGTAGGGAGGGAAGGGAAAAATGAGGAGCTGATACAAAGGGCTTAAGTAGAAAGGAGATGTTTTAAGAATGATTAGTACAACAAATGTACATATGTGCTTTACATACAGTGGATGGATGGATTGTGATGAGTTGTATGAGCCCCCAATAAAAATATTTTTAAAAATTAAAAAAAGATTTTTTTCATTAGGATGAATTCCAGTATCTAAAACATCTCCGCTATTAATATTAAATTATTTTCCAACAAGACAAAATACTTTATTCTTGTTTTCTCATCTCTATCACCTTCAACAATTGCTATCATGCTTTTATTTTTCTTTAAATTTTGTTCATGAAAGAAAGATGCCTCTTTTTTCCTGTTCATAGAACATTAGTGAAGAAAGGGGACTAGAAGTGTGATACTATTCTAAATCCAAAAGGTGGCGGTATTTCTCAAAGTTTCAAATCCAGCCTATTTGCTGGGACATTCTAAACCTCTTCTCAGTTTGCAGTGATTCCACATTAATTCTGTGAATTCTGGGTGATCAATTTTATGAAAAGGGCTAAACAGTGGGGAGGTCAGGGGGTTAACACACACTCAGAGAGTGTTTCATTCTGGACTTTATCTCAAGTCGTGTTTCCACTGCTCATTCATTAGACTGGTAACAAAGCTTTGTAGCTATCGTCTGTGTTTGTCCTCTCCAATTACATTGAAAACATACAGAAGAGTTGCAAATTTATAGCTACAGATAGTGAGTTATATCATTTACTGAATAGCCCTTATAGTAGCTGAGTGATTCTGGAAGAAGTTCAATCTCTTGGAGTAATTTAATTAGTAAATAGCAAAAAACTCAAACGAAACTCACTGCCAAGTAGTTGATTTCGACCCACACCCATGCTATAGGATTTCCAAGGATATAAATCTTTCTGGGAGCAGACAACTTCATTTTTCTCCTGTGTAGTGGCTAGCTTGCCTGACAGTGTGATGGACTTGCTTATTAAATTCACATTAAATGTGAAATTTACTCCTCTCTCCCAAATGCTTTTCGCATCTCATTTCTTCAGAAAATGTTTAGATATAGATGTCATCTTATTAAGTTAATACTCTCTGCATGATTATGTTCATTTCACTGTTTAAAATAGTTTGTGTTTATCCTTATACCCTGAATACTGGCATCTAAAGATTGAGACTATATATATCCTCTCCCACCCCTTTTAATTTTAAATCAGGTATTTTCCCCCTGAATATTCCTAGGATTACTTTCCTACAAAGTTATTATCCAATATGAAGAGTAGTTTTGCTTCAAGTTATTCTTTTAAATCTCTGGTTCTGGTGAGTTTAGATTTTTATCAGTGTATTCTTTTACACCCTCATATAAATACATTCTCTCCCCAGACCATTAGCATAAGCCATGTGCAGAAAAGTGGGGATTCTATTTCCCATGAATGAGACCCCATACTAAAAGTCTTAGTTGTATGTCAATTTTAACCTCTGGGGCTTGGCAGTTCAAATCCAGCGGCGGCTCTCAGGAGCAGCACTGGGTAGCTCCCACGACCACCAGAGGGCAGTGATGCCCAACACCAACAACAACAACAATTTTAACCTCTGTAACCTTGCAACGGCAATGTGAGCTACAAGAAGACAGACTTCTCTATGGTACAAATCAGAATTGTACTTTTTCCTAACTGCTCCATCACAGATAGCCACTTTTCTTATCACTCTCTGTGTCTGTCTCTTCAAAGGCGTGAAGAGCAGTTGGTGGGTGTGAAAATGTGGTCAGGCTCTTCTTGCTCCCTCTCAGATACCTGTCTATAACCCCAGATTAGCCATGACAAGGAACCCTGGAGTCATCATGGCTCCATGCAGGCCTGCTACCTCCCCAGGCAGCAGTTCCAAACCGCCAGGAGTTCCTGAGGAGAAAGAGGGGGCTTTCAATTCTCATCAAGGAGTGACACCCTCAGAAACTCCCAGGGGGCAGTTCTACTGGGTCTACGGAGTCACCCTGAGCTGACCTTGACTCAGTGGCAGAGAGTTTGGTTTGGAGTCATGACCAGTCCCTGCATCGCCTCCCCCTCCGATGGCGATGAGTGCTCTACCCGGAATCAGCATTCTCTTTCTCGCGCGAGAACAGATGTGCACGTGATGTAACCTTCGGCGAAATAACTGCATACTGGGACCCGATGCTGTCATTTTATTTCCATGCAGAATTTGAAAAAGTACACCAAGCTAGAATCAAGACCTTGTGTGGTCAATTCCTTCTGACTCCTGGCCATCTCTATGTGCCTGTAGAGAAGGGGGCTCTGTGGGGTTTGGAGTGGCTGATGGGTTTAGAAGTAGCCTGCCAGGTCTTTCCTCTGTGGTGCCTCTGGATGAACTCAGCCAATGCTGCTGTGAGTCGCCCATCCAAACTCACTGCACAGAGATGATTCCTACTCACAGCAACCCCCGAGGCAGAAGGGAATCACTCTGTGGGCTTTCCCACCCAGCACATCCTCACGGGGGCAGCCTGCTTTCTCTTTCTCCTGAGAGCAGCTGGTGCATTAGGATTGCTGACCTTGTGGTTCCAACTTCATAGCTCTCCTAAGGTCTTCATAGCTCTCCAAAGTCACACTCAGTGCCATCCAGGTGACATCAACTCGTAGCCTTAAACTCATACCACTTGGCTCCTTACCACAAGTTCAGTGCATTAAAGCCATCGGCGGCTCCACACGTGAGAAGACAAAGCTTTGGGCTCCTATAAAGAACTGAAGTCTCAGAATCAACAGGGGCAGGTCTCATGTGTCCGTTAGGCTTGCTACGACTTGGAGTTGACTCGGGGGCGGTGAGTTCCGTTTTTGAGGTGATGGCCATCTTTGGGGACCATTATTCTGTCTGCACAGGCGGCTTGCAGAGTGGCTAGTGCACGAGCTGCCAATTCAAATGCCCATCGTGCAGGTGGGCGATTGGCATGAGGGAGGTGACTGACTGGAGACAGCGGTAAAGAGCAGCACTCTCGCTTTGTGGAAGAGGAGAGCACTGAATCCACGCTGCCTGATCTCTCAAGGTTTCCAGCCAAGGCAGGAAGCTCGACGGTGTCAAATCTACCAATTTGTAAAGTGGGAGTAACTGTTTTGGGTTGGACCCCAGAAGCAGATTCTGAATGGGGGACCTATGAATGAGCCGCTTCTTTAGAGTGGGAGTGGGAGAACCGAGAACAAGAGGAGGAAGCAGGCCAACACGAGTGCCATCTGAATTGGTCTGCCAGCCAGACCTCACTGAGGAATTTAGGGTGTAAGTTGTATGAGTAGGTCTCAGCTCACCTTTGCACTTTCTTCCTTATGGACCCGGCTGTGTCAGTCCGGGTAGACTAGAGAAACAAATTCATACACACGCATATGGACATAAGGGTAAGGTTTATATACAAGAGGAATGGAACATTGAGAAAGCATCCCAACCCAGCCCAGTTTGAAGTCATAAGTCTGATATGAGCCCATATGCCCGATACCAGCCTACAGTGCCCTTCTGACTCAAGAAGTCACAGGTCAGTGGGTGCAGAATCCTGGCGCTGGCAGAGGCCTCCCCATGGCTCCTCGCTTCCAGGGCTCAGGATTCATCAACAGCATCCAGTGGTGATAAAAGCAACTCAGCGCTGACGGGGGTCTCCACGTGGATTTTCCAGCTTCAGAGGTCTGGTTCCATCAGGGTAAGGTCATGTGGCTTCTCCTCCGGCTCCTCCAGCTCCTGGGACACTGCCATCTTGTCTTGCCCTTAGTTCGTTGTCTTGGAGACTGACTCCCAACAACTGGGGAGATGGCCTCTCATCTTCATGAGGAAAACCTCGTGAGATTTCCCAGAAGTCTCAGGAGAAGGCCATGCCCACACAGAGGTCTCATTAGCTCCTCAATGGTTCTCTCCAGATTAGCAGGCTAGACTCCACCCCTCCATCTTAATATGAAATTGGCATCTTGAATACATGACCGCTACACTGGCCAAACAAACTCATTGTCCTTGAGTCAATTCTGACCCCTCGTGGCCCTACAAAACACAGAAGAATGTCACCTGTGAGTTTCCCAAAGTGTAATGATTTACAGGAGTGAGAGCCCTGTCTTTCTCCTGAGGAGTGACTGGGGGTTTCAACCTGCTGACCTGATGGTTAGCAGTACGACATATAACCTCTCCACCGCCAGAGTCCTCAACCACCCCCAAACCCACTGCCATTGACTTGATGTCATACTAGAGGATTCTACATTTCCAAGAACATGGGTACTTGCAGGGAACTGTGGTGGAGTAGTGATTTATAAGTTGTTTGCTACCACAAAGCCAGCCGTTTGAAAACACCAGCTGCCCCACAAAAAAATCTTGTACTCTCCTAAACAGCTGCAGTCCCATAGGGGACAGTTCCATGTTGATCTAGAAGGTTCCTCTGAGTTAGAGACAACTTGATGGCAATGAATTTGATTTTTTTGTTGTTTATATCTTTGGTGAGTGAAAAGCCTCATCCTTTTCCCCATGGAGTGGCTGGGGGGTAGGGGGGGGCGTTGAACCATTGACCTTGCACTCATCAGTCCAGTGTTTACCCCAAAGCATCTCCAAGGCTCTTTGACAATCCCAAGGTCATGTGAACTGCCCGATCTTACTTGTAACCATGAATGGCAGTGCCCATGCTGTTTTTCTATGTGGCCTAGTATATGCCCTCTTAGACATAAGGGAGATTAAATACAGATTTACAACAGATGTTAACTATATCAGCAGGACGATCTGGAAATTCTAATTCTAAATGTTCCCCCGAATCTAAGAAAATATTTGCAAAAAATGGCCATGGAGGGAGACATCTGACTGCATCTAACTTTGCCAGCAGGAAGGAGAAACAAACTCCAACTCAGCTGAGAACTCATTCCCAGAAGGATGCATTCAGACATGCCTCTCCCCAAAGGTTCTGACACCAGTCATGCCTCCAACAGTACTCTCTTCTCAGCTGGGTTTGATGATTCATTGAAATGACCACAAAGAAATCATAAAACATGCTCATAGTTCCGGACATTATATCAGCATCATAAATGCTCAAGACACTTCTTGAGTCTGCACAGCCTGTTCTTAGCACTTCCCTCTTTTGAAATCATGATATCTCAACCATTCAGTCCCTTGCCTCTGCCCTGTTACAAGCCTCTTTTAGGGTTATCAATAAATGACCAAAGGCTTCACAATCTAGCCATACAACTCAGCCAAAAAGTACCAGTTGTTGATCCTGGGTGGGTAAACCTAACTCCTTATTTAAGCACTGGGTGGGGGGCACCCTATTCTGCAAAGGATCTCCCTTTGTTCTTGTTCTCTAGACTGGGTAATCCTTCACTCTTTCTCAGGTTCTGGTTCTTGATACTGCTGTAGTTCCTCTGCCATTACAATTCTTAGCCCCTTCACAGAGGAAGTTCCACACATAGGAATCTCAGGATCCAAATTACTTGGTCCACTCCTGGCTCAACTTTCTTCATGAGCATGTGATCTCCCTGTTCTGCATTTTATATCCAAAAAGTTGGCAAAATCGATCAGTCCTCACATTAAAGTTCTAATTCTTTATAATCAAAATTAACTCTTAAAACTCACCATTGAACAACGTACTCCTATCAGCATCTTCCCTGACTTTCTCTTACTCAGACACATCAGCAAAGAGGAAATACACACAACCTTCATGGTTCCGCAAAGTCATCCTGTAGGAACTGCAAAGACTATGGCCAGAAGTCATGCACCAAGCTTTGCACTTGACCACCACATACATAGACTTTCACAATGTTATAAATCTGCAAAGGATTTTATAGTCAGTTGAGCTCACACTATTTTAAAGAGGGCAAGAGGAGAAGCACGGTAAGGAAACTAACTGATGTCTCCACTCACCCAATTTTCTCTTGTCCCTTCCCCAGGGAGGGGGTTATATAGAGACCATTGTGATAGGTTCCCCCTCTCTCCCCTCACCTTTCCCTTCCCCTCCTGGTATGGCAACTGTCAATACTGATCCTGAAGGATTCAATCTGTCCTGGATGCTCTGTGTTTCCAGCTCTTATCTGTACCCCTGTACATGCTCTGGTCTAGCCAGATTTGTAAGGTAAAATTGGGATGATGATTGCGGTGGGAGAAAGAGGAAGCATCCAAGAACTAGAGGAAAGTTGTAAGTTTCATCAGTGCATACTGCTGTCCTCCTTGTGACTCTTATGTGAGTGGATGATGTCCAATTGCCTGCAGATGGACTTTGGCTCTCCACTTTGCACTCATCCACAATGATATGATTTTTTTTTGTTTTGGACTTTAGATGCCTGATCCCTGACCCCATTGCCACCTATGATCACATAGGCAGGTGTGTTTCTTCCATGTGAGCTTTGTTGCTTCTCAGTAGGGAAACTTTCCATTACCTTAGACCCTTTCTGAAAACCAGCCTCTATTGCCTGAGATCATATAAAACACTGGCTCTCTGGCATTCAAGAGACTATCATAAACATCTTTTGCTACAGTTGTAAGAAATAATCTGACTTATTTGAAATTATTAGTTTTCTTTGTCCTGTGGGAATCCTGACAAAATGCTAGTCTTTAATCCATGTATGTATGAAAGCACTGTATAAACTCAGATGAACTCAAAATTATTATAGGTTATACGCAACAATTGTGGAAAGTTCTATGAAACTACATTAAATAAGTGCAAATAGAAATTCCATATGAAGCAGCAATATCTTTGCTGGGTATATATCCTAAAGAAGTAAAAGCCATAACATAAAAAGACATGTGCACTCTTGTATTCACTGCAAGCTGTAAACAGCCAAAAAGCCCATCAGTAGATGAATGGATACAAATGTGGGTCTATATGAGATCCAGATAGGTAAATCTGGGGCTGAGCCCCGGTGGCGTAGTGGTTGTGCATGGGACTGTGGCCCATGCACTGGGATGGAGGTTCAATTCCAGCAGCGGTTCCACAGGAGCAGAGGCTGGACCTCCTACTCCCAGCAACAGATGACCCCCCCAAAAAAACAAACAAAACAAACCCAGATAGGTAAATCCATTCAGACAGTAACTGTAACAATGGTTCCTTGGTGGTTGGAGAGAAATCGGAACCTAATTACGCTGAGTATAAGAACAAAGAAAATGTTCTGAAATTGATTGTGATAATGATAGCACATCTTATCTTGATGGGATTTCACTATTAAATTGTATGATATATGAGTTATATACCAATGAGAGAATAATTTAAATGTGTTGCATAAAATAAATAAATAATAATAAAAACTGAACGATACATACAGACACAGTGGAATACTGTGCATCGCTAAAAACACTAATGAAATAACAAAGCACCTCATGACATAAATAGACCTGAAGGAGATTCTGCTGAGTGAAGGTAGTCTATCACCAAGCATGAGATCATTATTATAAGTTTAAAAACCAGACTTAAGACTCACATACCAAAGGGAACAGACTTTGAAGGTTCTCAAGGGACGGGGCAGCAAAGGATGGGGAAACAGAGCAACGGGCTAGAAGATTGACCGGCATTGACTTGGGTGAAAGGGAAGACAGAGAGCCATAAGATGGGTTGGGAAGAATCAGGGGAAGGCTGATGGGTGATTTGAATTATTGAATGCAGAATTGATGATCTGAAATATTATACCCCACCCCCCAACATCATTCACAATAACCATTCATTAAAAAAATATATTGCACGCTAATTCACGGTCAGGTAGATCGGCTGTTTTTAAGAAACCAGACACTTTTCACTTCCCTTGATCATTCCTTTGGATTTTTCATGGGAATGTTGACTATGAACAAATTTTGTGAATACACTTAGTTTCAAGTTTTCCTCATTTTTGGCTATCTGAAGACAATAGAAATGGCACTAGAAAGTCTGAATAGGCAGCAGAAAATTTGGGAGGCTATTAGTTTTATTTACTGAGCTGAATAGCATTAGAGAAATGGGAATATTTGACTTTCTCATGCCCACGAAGACATGTGATGTTAGTTTGGGGAAAAGTCACATGTATCTTATTAAGGAAAGATTGTATGATTGATTTGGGGGCTTTGGCTCAAATCGGAGTGTCTATGATTTACCCAGTCACAACTCTATCCTCACAACTCTATCCTCTATCCTCTATTCTACCTTTTTGCAGCTGTTATCAATTACCAAGCTAAACAATATAGACATGCTTGTCTTACAGAGTTATTATCATATTTTAAAATTTTAGTCTTTTCTTTTAATTGGAAATAAATACAACACCGTGTTCTGGAGACTAGTAATGTACTAAGGTAAAGACTATCAGAAATCATCTTATGCTAAATTTCAAAAGTTTTTTTATGATATCCACAACTTGGAATTGTTTTTATAGAATGTTATTCAGTAAATTATGCACATAATTTGCTAAAATATTCTACTTTATGCCTCATTTGTATTATAATGTGTTAGCTTTCAAAACAGTTTCAAAATAGGTTTCAGAAATCTTACAAAGCAAACATGGTAGAGACAGGGCGGCAACTTAGTCAAGAGTACATGGGAGTTGACTCTTTGCCCCGAAGTGGCGGTAGGGTCAAAAGGACACTACTTTGAAAGCCACATGATTTGGTTATGACTTTTACTAGGGTGTGACAAAACACGAGTGTCTTAGATGTTCATTATTCATTTCTCACCTCCAAAAT
The DNA here is from genome assembly GCA_004026705.1 of Nesogale talazaci. Lineage (NCBI taxonomy): Eukaryota > Metazoa > Chordata > Mammalia > Afrosoricida > Tenrecidae > Nesogale > Nesogale talazaci. The sequence goes on along the minus strand of PVJH01018503.1, from coordinate 17,586 downwards.
GAAGAATGTGGCTTTGGACACTTCTCGAAGTCCCTTCCAACTCTGACGTTCAGCATCATTCTCTGTTCCTCCACTCAGTCTGGAGGCAGATCAAGATGACATCACTGTCCTCTGCACAACTGATGTGCTCTACCATTATCTGGTCATTTTCCTTCTCATCTTGAAATATGGGTTTAGGAAAATGTAGCCACTCTTCTGGAGTAGATAACCCTAATCAGGGAAGCATTGGAGTTATCCTTTGCAATTAAGCTGTTGGCCTAATTCCACTAACACCATAAAAATCATCCTTCTATTTCTGCTCCTAATTTTTTACTTTTGTATCCTGAGCAGTGAAGAAAATTGCTCCCGCGATACCAGCAAAGTGCTAACACCCCTCTTCCCTCATTTACCCCTTTCAACTAGGGTGGTCCTGGTTACAGAGCAGGAAGGAATTGACGAGTTAGTCGCCTGGGGAGGTGGATTTTGTGGCAGCTGCTTTTTCCAGCAGTCTGACTCTCTTAGACAGACCTATCGAAACCTCTCCATTGGTGTCAGAGGTTAGGGTGCAATCTTGCCCTTGGGAGTATGGTCATCATTATTTGCTAATTAGGTAAGCTTTCTTTCCTGGGTTGTAGGACTTGTTTAAACAGTTGAACATTGTGTTTACATTAATTGAATGTTCTGTTTGTTTGATTTCCTTATCCCTTTGACCCTAGAATTTTTTCTCCTAGAACAACCTGCAAGCTTATTTAGAGCCTGGCGTTCCTTTCTGTGAAAGAACTGATGTACTTTACAGAGGAAAGAAAACACGCGGGCATGAGGGAAAAGATGAGAGGAGATAAGTCAGTTCTGCTTTCTCCCTACTTTGAAGAATTATAGTGAGAACGGTACATGGGGTGGCGCATGGGAAAGACCTCAAGATCTTGATCTCAAGCACGATAAAAATTCACACATTCAGTGTCCAAAGATCTGGGGGTGATATATAACCAGGAGACCTGGGTGGTGCAGTCAGAGAATTCTGGTTTTCATGTTTTCATCTGTCTGAAAGCATGCTTCACTTGGGGGCCAGGTAACCAAAAAAACTATGAGCTTATCATTCTCAAGAACATGACATGATACCCCCCCCCAAAAAAAAACCAACCCCCCAAAAGAGAACATGACATGAGTTCTCCATACCTAGATCCTGGGTATTGAATAATGCTGTGTACTCAATAGCCTTACGTGTATTATTAATTGAAAAAAACTCATTCTTATTTTTATAGCGGCGTGATGGGGGCACCCTCACCAGCGTTAAGAGGAGACATGTGAGAATTACATGTATACATAGAGGAGTCTTCGATGACCTCAGAGTGTCTTGGCCTCACCGTGACACACATCCTGCATGGGTCCTTCTTTCTGTGCTGCTTTCCCGAGCACTGTGTGATCTTTAGCAGCATCCTTGGCCACGCTCCGTTAGGTGCCAGGAGCCCTCATTTGCGCCTACAACTGTTGTACAATGTCCATGGTGAACACACGCATTCGCAGATGACATCACAGCCTTAGCCTGAAGACATTTCCGTCTTACTCCGTTCAAACAAATTGTTTCTTCTCTATATGAGCTATGCAAAATCAATTTGGCCAGAGCCACTATTACAAGAAACCCATTTGCTGGAGCTTCAAATACCAAATGATCAATTTACCAAATTTACGGTACTAAATTCATGAGTACTGGTTTTAAGGAACATTGGTCTTGAACATACTAAATTGCTTTCCAGAGGCCTATATAATCAATATTCATAGAGGCAGCAGTCAGGAAATCAAATGATGTGTACCATTGGGCATATCTGTTACAAAAACATGTCTAGTAACTGGATTAATGATCCCTTGCGGAGGTTGGGGGAAATGGGGAGATAATAACGATTGTGCAAGAAGGGAGAAAATGTTCTGAAGCTGATTATGGTAATGATTGTACAATTCTTCTTAATGTGATGGAATATTGAGTTGTAGGATATGTGACTCACATGCCAAGAAAACTGGCCAAGAACATTTTAAAAACAGGACAAGTCTAAATTTTTTTTTTAAAAGACGTCACTCTGAAAACTAAGGTGCATCAGACCCAAGTCTTGGAAAATCAATTGTTTCATATACATTCAAAGAGTAGGCAATGAAAAAGAAAGACAAAAGAAAATCTGATGCATTTGAATTGTGGTAGAAAATATTGCAGACTGTCAGAATGAAGGAATTCTGTGGAGGGACAGATAGGTGAGTGCTTGACTGCTAGCCCCAAAGTTGGTGACTTGAACCCATCCAGGGGAATTTAGAGGATGGAACTGACAACCTGCTTCTGAAAGTTTGTGAGACATAATATATAATTATATGTGTAATATATTTCTTACATATACATATGGAATATATTTTCTATATATGTATGGAATATATTTCATACATATATGTGTGGAATATACTTCCTATAATTCACAAGGAGCTTATACTCAAATTTAGAAAACTTATTGATCGAGAATCACCCTGAACATGCTTTTGGCAAATCCATGAAGTTGGTAAATGTAGAAAATCATGTTTCAGGACATTAGCTTTCACAGCCCTGGTGGTAAGGTGGTTATGCATTGAGCTGCTAATTGTAAGGCCATCCATTGGAAAACTCAAGTCTCAAGATGAGGTTTTCTGTGCCCACAAGCAGTTATACCTTCAGAAGCCCCCAGGAGCCTGGGGTGTATCTCCTGTAGGTTCACTAGGCGTCAGCATCAACTTTAGTGCAGCGAGTTTGGATTTTGGGTACTTTTCAGAAAAATTCTTGTTCGTAGGTGCCATTGCGACAGTTTCGACCCATTGTGACTCTGTGCACAGCAGAACGAAACACTGCCCAGTCCGAAGCCATCTTCATAACTGTTCCTACGCTTGAGCCCATGGTTGCCGCCATTGTGTCAATCCATCTCCTTGAGGGTCTTCCTCTCCTTTACCGACCCTCCCCTTTACTAAGCAGGGGATCCTTCTCTAGAAACTGGTCTCCCCTGACAACATGTACCAAGTATGTAAGATGGAGTTGTCCCTGCTGTCTTTACCTCCAAGTCTCTCTGGCCATCGTGCTTCCAACACAAACTGGTGTGTTTTTCAACAATCGATGGTATCTTCAAATCCTTCTCCAGCACCAAATGCATCCAAATGCATCTTTTTGTTTGTGTGTTTGTTTAGTTTTCGTTATTTAACATCCAACTTTCATGTGTCTATGAGGCAATTCAAAATACCATGGCTTGGGTTAGGTGCACCTTAGTCCTCAAAGAAGCAGCCTCACGTTTCAAGAGTTGCAAGAGCTCCTGTGCCGGAAGATGGACTCAGTGCGACTCGTTTTTTGATATCTTGGCTACTGTTTCCACGAGTATTGATTATGGATCCAAGCGAGGAAACATCCTTGACAATGTCAATCTTTTCTCCATCTATCATAATGCTATCAATTGGTCCAGTTGTCAGGATTTTTGACTTCCTTTAATTGAATCTTAATACATGTGCAAGGCTATCATCCTTGGTCTTCCACAGCAAGTGCTTCAAGTCCTCCTACTCTTCTTTTCTTAAAACTCATTTTATTGGGGGCTCATACAGCAAATATTACAATCTATATACCCATCCATTATATGGAAAACACATTTGTAAATTTGTTGCCATTATCATTCTCAAAACAGTTTCTTTCTACTTAAGCCCTTGGTATTAGCTGTTTTTTTCCCCCACTCCCTTCCCACTCACCCCTCCCTCATGAAACCTTGGCAATTTATAAATTATTATTTTGTCGGACTGAGCCCCGGGGGTGTACTGCTTGTGTATGGTACTGCGATCCAGAGGGTTGGTGGTTCAAATATAGTAGCAGCTCTCCAGGAGCAAGGCTGGGACTCCTACTCCCACCAGGCGGTAATGATGCCCACAAAAAATTATTATTTTGTCATATCAAATACTGTGTGATGTCTCCATTTGTCCACTTCCTTTTTGTCCATACTCCAGGGAGGAGGTTTTATTTAGATTCTTATAATTGGTTTCCCCTTTCTACTCCACCTTCCCTCCACCCTCCTGGTATTACCACTCTCACCATTGGTCCTAAAAGGATCATCTGTCCTGGATTTCCCATGTTTCCGGTTTCTATCTGTACCAGTGTATATCTTCTGGTCAAACTGGATTTATAAGGTAGAATTCAGATCATGATAGTGGGAGGAGAAAACATTTAAGAACTAGAAGAAAGTTGCATAATTCATCATTGCTAGACTGTACCCCGATTGGCTCATCTCCTCCCCACAACCCTTCTGTAAGGGGATGTCCTTTCCCCTGCAGATGGATCTTGGGTCCCCAATCTGTATTCCCCCTCATTTATAATGATATAATTTTTAGTTCTTTGATGTGTGATACCTGATCCCTTCAGTGCCTCATGGTCACACAGGTTGGTGTGCTTCTTTCAGTGGCTTTGTTGCTTCTCAGCTAGATAGCTGCCTGTTTGCCTTCAAGTCTTTAAGACCCCAGATGTTATATCTCTTAATAGTTGGGCATTATTAGCTTTCTTCACAATTGCTTATGCTCACCTTTGTCTTCAATGATCATATCAGGAAGGTGGACACACAATACTGTGATTTTTGTTCTTTGATCCTGCTAACTGATTCTGTTGACACCTCATGGTCACACAAGCTGGTGTGCTTCTTCCATGTGGTCTTTGTTGCTTCTGAGCTATTTGGCCACTTGTTTACTTTCAAGCCTTTAAAATTCCAGACACTATATCTTTGATAGCCAGGCATCTTTAGCCTCTTTACCACTTTTACTTGGGCACACATTTGTCTTCAGTGATTTTGTTGGGAAGGTGAGCTTCATGGAATGCCAATTTAATAGAACAAAGTGGTCTTGCATTGAGGAATTACTTGAGTGGAGGTCCATTGTCCATCTGCTGCCGTAATACAACCCCTATAAGTATATGCATGTAGAGCTGTTTCCTCATCATCATATATAAACATATTTACCTATGTTCATGCCTGCATTTAGACCTCTGTAAATGCTCTTTGCCTCCAGTTATTTCATTTAATTTTTCTCTTGTCTCACTATCATTCTCATCCTTCATTTGGGTTTTGGTAATTCCTCTCTGATACATTACTCTTGATAAATCCCTGTCAGGCCTCTCACATCCACCTTGCCACTGATTGTGGATCACTTGTTGTTCCCTCGCCCCTGAGATGGTCAACACCACCTCCTTTCCCCCATCACCTCATCTACCATGTCTTCCTGGTACCATCTGTCCCATTGTTTTCTTCTCCAGACTGTTCATCCAGCCTATCTTATCTAGATAGACTTGTGCAAAAAAAAAATAAGAAGAAGAAGTCTCAAGATGAAGCGACAAAAGAAAACCAAACGACGACAACAACAACAACCAAAAAAATCAATATCTGGAAAATATATAAATAAAAAATAGCAAAATAAAACCCTATAAATAGTTCAGATTCTGTTGGTTGACCTCCAGGAGTGCTCCCCAGTTGAGTCGGATAGGGTGTACATCCTGGTCCCAAAGTATATCCTTGGCAGTCCCTTGAGAACTCCATGCTCTGCCCCTCCTGCTGCTCTGCTGCATGCCCTTGCCTTGGTGTGGTGGGGTCAAATCGAGTGCACCCCCAACCCTGCTTCTCCACTGTTATCCCTGTAGGGTTTGGGGTCAGGAAGGGACACTGTGTTTCATAGTGGAGTTGGCCATATGGTCTTCTCTGTGCAATGACTGTTCTGAGTGGGGGGATTGTCCTCAAGGTTCAGTGATCCAGGATACACTCCATTCTCTCTTCCTCCCCCTTGATTTGCTCCTGTGTGCTTAGGTCAGACATGCCCCCCCTTCCTGAGTTGCAGTCTCAGAGTTGTCCACCAAAGCAATTTCCCCTGGGGGGAAGGGTGGCTGTCCACGTAGTTGCATTGGGCTGGGCCCTCAGACCACTCCACTGGCTCCCTGCTCCTGCTCTCATGCACCTGCCATGTTCTTTAAGGGTCCCAAAGCACAGAAAGGGGTCTTAGTGGACAGCCAAGAAAATGTTTCTCTTAAGAAAGATAAATCTTGGCTGAGCCCCGGTGGCGTAGTGGTTTTGCACGGGATTGCGGCCCACTGGAATGGAGGTTCAATTCCAGCAGCGGCTCCACAGGAGCAAAGCATGGGCCTCCTACTCGCACCACCAGAGGGTAGTGATGCCAAAAAAAAAAAAAAAAGAAAGAAATAAGGAAAGATAAATCTAGAAATATTGGCCTCGTTTCTCTTTCTGGTGAAGAAAACTGGACTGGTATTTTATACATGTGTTCCCCAAAGAAATGCATCAGAGTCATTCTGAGCTAATGTCATTGTCTCTACGTGAAAGAATTTTTAAACTGAAGTAACATGCATTACCTTCTCAGATGGCCCCTTAAGTCAACACAATATTGAAAATCTTCCTGTGTAAATTATGAAAGCAGCATCAATGCTGGGTAAGAGAATCAATGGTATCTTACACCTACTATGGTCCAGTTATGTACAGGCCTTTTATTTGGAAACTTTCTGGGAACAAGTTAAAAGTGGATTACAAGATACAGCAGAGGGAAAGAACTGGCTCAAGACTTTCCTTGCCCTGACATTCTCTCAAAATCCCTCCCTTATATTGACTGCTTTGGGTTAGAGTGTATGAGTGAGAGGAACAGAGGTGGGAAAGCATTGTCTCTGAAAAGACTGGGAGATTGAAGGAGAAACGGCACTGGGTCTGTAGAGGGCGCCCATGGCTGTTGAGTCGATTCCAATTTCGAGGGACCCTCCAGCAGAGTGGGGAACTGTCCTGTGAGGTCTTCTGAGTGGGCCTCTTTATGGCAGCAGACTGCCTTCCATTTCTCTTACGAAGCACCTGTGGGTCTGCACCACTGACCTTCTGATTGGCAGCTGAGCGTTTAAGCAGCGTGTGACCATTTCTCTTTCCCTAAGACATAACCAAACTGACCATACTCACTTCTGTTGTGTTGCTGCCGATTCACAGAGACCCCTCTATCCTCACAGTGACCCCAAAGGGCAGGGCATAACTGCTCCTGTGAGTTTCCAAGAACATACGTCTTTAACCAAACCAAACTCATTGCCCTCGAGTCCGGGCTGACTCATGGCGATCCTATAGGACAATGTAGCACTGCCTCTGTAGAACTGAGATGATGGTAACTCTTTACAGGAGTAGAAAGCTCAATCTTTCCTCCATGGTGCTTTTGAACAGCCAATCTCACAAGTGGACCAATAGGTAAGATCACAATAAACGGAGAAAAGGTTGAAGTTGGGAAGGATTTTGCCTTGCTTGGAGCCGCAATCCGTGCTCAGGAGAGCATCGGAGAAGAGATCAAAAGACTTGCTGCTTTAGATAAATCTTGTGGCACAAGACCTCTTTAAGGATGTTATTTCGAGGCCTGAAGTGTCCCTGACCCAAGCCATGATATTTTCCACTGCCTCATGTGTATGGGAAAGTTAGCCATTGTGAATGTTGGAAAGTGAGTCAAAAAGACTGAAGAAAAATGGATGTATTTGGACTGTGATTCTGGCAAATAATGTCTAAGGGACAAAGCAATCTGTCTTGGAAGAAGCATGGCCAGAGTATTCCTTAGAGGCAAGGGTGGCAAGACTTTGTCTTACATACTTTGGACATGTTGTCCGGAGAGAACCCTCCTTGGGGAAGGAAGGATGTCATGTTTGGCGAAGCAGAGGGGCAGTGAAAAAGAGGACGGCCTTCAAGGAGACGATGACCACAATGGGCTCCAGCATAGGAACCATTGTGAGGATGGCACAGGACCTGAATGGGCAGTGTTTTGTGCTGTTGCGCATCACGTCACTATGGGCTGGAATAGACTCTATGGCATCAACCACCACCACCACTACCACCACCACAAGACTCAAGGGGGTCAGGCTACCCGGCTGTCATTCTCCCAGGTAATTTTAGAGGGGACAGAACATTTGAATGAAGGCTGGTGAGAAGTCTCAGGAGTGTCATACCCACTGCAGAACTCTAGGTGGGTACTGGACCTCAGAGATGTTGACTAGCACATGTGGTTGGCAAAGATGGGAAGGGAGAGAATGTTCTAAGAATGATTATAAATAAGAGCAGGACAAATCCTTTCTCATAGTTTTGACTTTCTTCCTTTTCTGTTTTTCAACTAGAGTTAGCCCGGTTGGCAAAACTTAAAGATCTTAGACTTTGATGTTTGTTATTTTCCTACTCATCAAAATGTTACATGTCTATAACTGGCAGAGCAGATATGTTGCTGTTGCCTCATCCATAACAGTCATGACTGACTGATCATGGAACGCTTTCCTGATAAGCTAAGCTTCAGAACACTGCCCATCACAGGACTTTTAGGAACCACTAACAATGAGAGTTGGCATATAAATTAAAGCTCGTTCATCATCTCTGATGCTTGGAAGTCAATATATATAAATATATATATATATCTGCTTACCATAAGTTAAAACTAAAGTTTCCCTTTAAAAAATCTGTTTTCTAGCACTCTCACATTTTCTTTAAAACTCAGATCCTCATCTTTGTTAGGGCCACATTTTAATACACTCTGCAGTACATTTGGCTGCAGATTAAATAGCTTAGAAGTGTTCCCTTGATAAAACACATTGTCTCATTCTTTCACAGACCTTGGAAAAATCTTAAATCCTTTATTTGAAAACATAGAACACAAGCATTCAATAAATACTTGTTCATTTGACTTACTCCCATTTCTCACATCATCACCGCTGATAAATGGAATCCCCAAAGTACAGTGCTGTACAACTCTGTCCTCATTTATAGAGAGAGTCTACTGTTTTGCCCCCAAAGAGATGCCAGGAACCTACCATCAGTGGAAAAATGTTGAGGTCATTATTGTGGCAGTCATTATTCTTATTCAGCCTTGAAGTAGGTCTACCATGCTGCATTGTTTCATTATGCTTGACTTTTTAAAAAAAATGTTTTTCTCTTTTTTTAAAAATTGGAAGTTAATACCTATATCACTGAGTAGTTCAATCACATCACATTACAATTGCTAAATATCGGTTTCCAAACATTCTTTTCCTTCCTGGACTCATGGACAGTGATTCCTTTTCACCCCCACCCTCCTCCCAGTACCTCAGAAACCCTTACTCTACTTGTTGTCCCCATAAGTTCATCAATCCTGGTTTCATTTACCAAAAAACATATAATAAAAATTCAAGAGGGTGACTCCCAATGGCATAACACATCTGAAATAAGCCCTAAGATGAGCAAACGAGCAAATACAGAGAATGTTGAAAACCATATCAGGTCCAGTGTGGATCAGAGAGAGGATCGACTGACAAAGTTTTAACTGCCCAAGTCAGTATTATCCTTTTGATCTTCTATATCCATGTCTCCATGTACACTGTTTAATAACCATTTTCCTTCCATACCTCTATTTTTTCCCTATCCCTCTATTATGGGTAGAGGGAGATCACAAGAGGCTTATTTTCTGTATAGTTTCCACAAGCGTGTCTTGGACTTACAAAGGGTAGGCTTTGGAACTTGTAAAAAATAGTCCTGATCCATGTTAGCTGCATTCAAATGTCTTTTTCAGAATGTATTTATAAGCCTGGCCTAAACTGATACACCTTACTCTTGCTTCTATTTCAAGTTTTGTTAACTACCACAGACTTTTTCTCTAAGTATGTCATATGCACTTATCTGATTTTATAACCCTCTTGAAAGAAGATCAGTACTTTAAATTATGAATTGTGGCATTTTTCTGAGCTGGTAGAATAATACCAGCAGTTTTCTGTTAGAATAGTAGTAGGTTATAATTCATTTCTGCAATGAAGCATCATCAAATGTAGTTTTGTGTCAGGATAGGAGAAAATAAGTCATTCTTGTTTTGGGGTGCCAGTGGGTTGATTCTGGCTCATCATGACCCGAGGTGACAGAGTAGCACTTTCCCAGAGGGGCTTCTTGGCTGTGTTCTTTATGGAAGCACATCACTGGGTTCGCCACAGAACCACTGATGCAGTCAACCTACCAGCCTTTTTGTTTAGCAGTCATATAGGTGCTTAATCATTGAGCCAGAAGGGCTCCTTCATATTTCGTGAGGATAGTCTCACACTCCATTCTTTAGGCCATGCTGTTGGCCTACATTCATTAGGCTGATTGTCAGCTCAAATATTTTAGAGTCTCACAAGAACTTCTGTTGTTAATCCACATTCCTTCTTTCCTGAACGGGGTATCATTCATTTCCTTTAAAAAATTCCTGATGCTGTTTACTTCACCCTCATAAAACTCCATGCTAATTTTAGTGAGATTTGAAAACCCAGAAAGAATGTTTTGAGTTCCTCTCCTATTGATGCTGATCTCTGAAACACTGGTCTTGTAAACATTTTTGGAAGCATGCTTTTGTGTCCACACAAATCACTGATAAATGCAAAGAGTAGGGCAAGGCCAAACACAAGTCGTGGAGCACACGCTCTCTTCAGTCAGGCACAAATCCCCTTAACCCCGCCAGCACCTACCTTCCGTCAGGTCACCTTATCTAGCAGTTTACTTTGAAAGATCCTGCCAAGTATTTTAAGACATTCTCTCTTATCTACAAATTTTGTTCCTCAAAATTGTAAATGAAATAACTTTGGAACAACTTTAATTTAGACCCAGGGACGGATCATGTCCAATTTTTGAGATGAAACAAAGTGTTGTAAGAATCTCTCTAACAAAGAATAGCCAGTGAACCCAAGGCTGGATAGGAAGACTGGAAAATGAATATCGACATATCAAAGTTAATAGTTAGTGAAAACCCCAGCCAAGGTGTGAAATGAAATGAAGTAAAATGAAGCAGATGAGAGAGATCCTATGAGTGCTGGCATGACAGCCCTCTTTTACTTTGATGGAGAATCAAGGATGCCTCTGGGTGCCAGAAATGAAGCATTTGAGAGGCAAATCTAAATCTGATAGTCTAATATTTATAGGTTGTATAAAATATCTGAGTAGTTTTCATAACATTCCTTTTTTATCTGCCAGAACACTATATCTTATGTAGAATATAGAACAAGAAGAGCAAGAAGAGGGTGTGCCATCTTTGTTTGACTTATGGAGACCTGATGTGTGTCAGAATATATCTGGGCCACAAACCAGAGGGGTTCTGATGGTTGATTTTTCACAAGCAGATCACCAGACCCTTCTTCTGAAATACCTCTAAATGGACAGGAACCCTGTGCCTTTCAGCTAGCAGGCCAAGCATGCTTTTTACATTATCCGAGGAGTCTTCGTATAGAACCCTCTAACTCATAGCGCCTCTTTAAGGATTTCTCGGGTTGCAAATCTTTATGAGCGGATACGTTACTTTTCTCTTGCAGAGAGACTGGTGGATTTGATCTCTGACTGTGTCTTTAGCGACAGTGCTACAAAAAAACCCATAACCAAGCTCCCTGCCATCGAATAGCTCATGCTCACTCACGGCAACCGTAAAGAACATGGAAGAGCTGTCCCTGTGAGCTGCGGACACTCTAACTGTTTAGGGGAGTAGGAAGCGCTCTCTCCCCCACACAGACGCTGCTGTTTCGAAATGCTGTCCTTGCAGTCCATCACCTAAGCCACCGCAGCACTAGATTAAACATCCTTGACAATTTCATCTTGACTAGCAACCCTAAACAAATAAACCACTTTTCTTTTATGCTGTACCTCTTTACTTCCGATTCCTAGGACTCCCCTGATCCACCTTTTCAGATGCCTCAACCAAGTGAAACTGCAGCTCAAACGGTGTGGCAAATGAAGGAGCAAGAGCTTAAAGATGGAGACACTGTCTTAAACTATGTAGAATGTAGGATTTGAGACCACTGTTTCACTAAAGAAATCCAAGGAAGACGAGAACCAGGCCAAAGATTAGTCAGAGGGAAAAAAAAAAGATTAGTCAGAGAGATGGAAAGAGAACATACGCTGTGAGCAAAACCAAGACAATTGGTTTTTGTAGATAAGAATGGCTACGAAAAAGAAGAATATGCCCCTTAAATGAACTATTTCAATATTTTTAGAATTGTATACTGCTAACTTACTAGATTGGTTATGATAGATTTGAAAGAATAAACAATGAATTGCAAGAACACTGGCTGGTAAGAAAGCAACGAATTAGAGAGACAGGAGGGTTGGCAGGAGGAGAGCCACATTGAATTGCTTACATGTTAATTTGGGAGAGCTGTGAGAATGTTTGAATGCAAACAGAGGCTGGTTTCGTATGGGAAGCCAAAAGTGCTAGGGTTTTCCTGTCGTGTTAACTAAAGGCCTTCGGGGTTATGAGAAGAGTTACGATTGAAAGGAAAAATATAGGGAATTGTAGATTAACTAACAGAAAATGGGGACCACTTTCTCAGAGACCCTACCCAGGCCCTCTCACACCAGGAATAGGGGCAGGTATATGAGGCCCAAGCTAGGGACCAGGGAATGGTCTACTTATGCTCCAAAATTTCATGCTGCTCAGACAAACTCAGCCCAGGAATCCACCAGAATGCTCTGTCACGTCTATCTGGTTCCCCAGTCCACCTGGGCTTCCGGGCCTCTGAGAGCCCAGGTTGCCCTTCCTGAATGGCCCTGGGTCCCACAGCCTCTGACCTGTCTCTCCCCTCCCCCTCTGGAGCAGGGACAGAGTAAATATTCCACAGTTTACAAGCAAACCAAACAAATATAACAAACCCAAATAAAACAAGGGTAGTTGAGTGAGAAGGGCAGCCTGTAGTTTTCACTTTCAGAGTCTCTCCTCCGTGGTTCCACTGACCAGAAGTTTCACTTTCCCACATGCACACCTTCCTCTCCTTGTGACGCTCATTTGGGACTTTGCTAGAACGGCCTTCCGGTGTGCCAATCAGCATCAGTAATCTCGTCTATGCATCTCCTGAAAGCACCTCTTACGGACAGTTGTAAATGAGGAGCTAGGCCAGGGTCTTCTATATCCCTGGTGGAGAGGTTTCTGAAGCCCAGGTGATTTAAGGAGCATGGGAGCCCTGGGAGATTTCCTGAGCCAGAATAATTTTTCTACCAGCCGATTACTGTACCAAAATTTCTCCTTTAAGAAGGTATCTTTCGGATGGACATGCCGAGGTCCTGTGAACACAACCAGGAGGCCATGGAGATCCCCCTACCCTTCTCTTCCCGGGACCCGACACACAGCGCTGGGCCCGGCTGAGACTTCCTGCTCTCTCTGCAGACAGAGCTTTTTGGAACTCTTTCAGGGAGTGTTGAGGAACTGGGGGCCAGGCAGTTAGCAGCCCAGCACAGAAACCCATGCCACCAGAGGCCTTTCTGAGTACCCCCGACTCCCTAACCTGACTGCTAGCCTGCTGAGTATGTTGGAGGTTCAAATAAACAACAAACAATAGCTACTATCATGTCTTCAGAATTTAGAAGAGTCTTCGTTTCTAACCCGACTGCTACCATCAAAAGTCGATTCTTTGGGCTGAGCCACGGTGGCGAAGTTGTGCGCAGGACTGTCGCCCACTGGACTGGCAGTTCAAATCCAGCAGCAGCTCTCCAGGAGCAAGTCTGGGCCTCCTACTCCCACCATAGGGCAGTTATTCCACCCGACCTCCCAACCCAACAAAATAAGCGATTCTTTGGATTGCAGTCCCCAGTGGAAGTCTCAGTGAGTTTATGAAGGCCAAAGTTCATTTATCATTTATCAGGGACGTCAGCAAGCATATGACAAAAGCAGAAAGCAAAACGAATGCTGACATGTTTTAGAATTTGAGCGTTACAGGGTTCACTGTTGATTACAATGTCCCGGTAAATGAAATAAGATAAGTGGTATGCTAGTTACAACATTCTGATCAAGAGTACATGCCAAAATCAATCCCTCAAGGGGATTTCTGATACGGGAGGGGGAAGGAGGCGGGTCACTCAGCAGTTAACAAAATGGAGTCTCTGTGGCTAGTCTGCTTCAAGCAGAGAGAGCAGCTGTAAGAGAACCATCCTCAGTCACCCGGACCAGTGGGGAGAGCCCAGGACTCAGAGCCTCGTTCCTGCTGAGGGTTCTCCGGGAGGGAGAGGCAAAGAGGTGCGAAGGTCGAGGCTGCCCATGCTCACTTGCTAAGACCTGAGCTCTGGTCTTACCTGACACTGGGGCTAAAAGTGGAGTGGGACACTGCCCGCCTTGAATCAACAATAGGAAAGTCCAGGAAAAAAAATCTTTATTTTCATCCCCACCTTTGTCAGACGTTTTACTCCTGGAAAGTACAGGAAGTAAAAGTCCTTAAACCCTGGGAATGAAAATGGGAAAAATGGCAAGGGAGATAGTCACTGAACTTCCTCTACAAGGATGTGGATGCTTGAGGCAGAGATGATTCCAGGGATTAGGGAAACCCCACTCTGGATCTCAGGATGGTGGAGAGTCCCTGGCCTGAGATTTGGGGACTGCCTCAGCAATCAAGCCTCTGGGCGGGGACTGAAGACTCAAGGTCAACACCTTGAAAGAAAAGACAAACCTTCCAAGGTCATGGTCAGAAACACCCACCCTCCTTGCTAGACAAAAAGGGAGTAGGGTGGACAGCCCTGAATAGAAATTAAGACAGTCCCTGGCACTCTTCCAGCTCAGAATTCAGAGGGGACAGGGTTGCAGTCTGTGGACCAACTGTTGGTCCAGCCAACAAGACCCCCAGCCTCTGTCTTCCCCGCACCTCTGCTAGATGTTTTGGTTGTGTGACTAAATGTAATTCCCCTCTGGGGAGTTGTTAGTGATTATCTTGTGCTGTAGTATCTTTTAAAATACACCCTACCATGTTTATCCTTTTAAAGTTGTCCACAAGTTGTTTTTGCTTTGTTAAATACTAATTTAGAAAATGCCTTTCTCTTAAAAAGCCCTAGTGCCCTTTGTTTCTTTTTCTCTTAGTTTCTTCCTTCGACACATAGTTGATAAGCCCTTACTACGAACTAAGGACTAGGGGAGTCTGGAGACACAAGGATGAAGATAATCCTTTAAATAATGCACATTCTAAAGAGGTACATGACTATGAATCCCACGGCAGCGTGGCATGGTGTCCTTGGGATATGCCATGACCTATATTTAGACTTTGGAGTTTTATTGGAGTATAGGACAGTGGGTGACGTCATTTGAGACATGTGGCACTATTCCAGGAGGGGTGCTTGGGGAGAACTCTCCAGAAATCAGAGAGTAGCAGACAGGAGAGGAATGTTGAATTCAGACAGTAGAGGGACACTAGACCACAGAGAAAGCAGAAGTCTCTTCTGAACATTGGAACTTCTGGTAATGAGTCACATGGAAACTCACCAAGAGGACAGAGTACAATTGACTCTGTGGATTTCTGAGACGGACTCTTTCCTGGAGTTGAAAGCCTCATCTTTCTCCCAAGTAACAGCTGCTGGTTTAGAACTATTAACCTTGTGGTTAGCAGACCAAGGCATAGCCTACTATACCACCATGTTTCCTTGGGAAATGAGTAGGTGTGCTATAAATCACGCAGTCTAGCGGTTGGACTTTGCAGCTATTGTTTTTGGCTAATGAGCCACTCCTGCCCAAGGTTAGAATGAGATGTTTCAATAAGTCATATCCCCTGATTTCAAACAATGGTATGATAAATTTGCCAATATGGTTTTGGAAGCCAGAATGGCTTGTATGAATCTGGTAAGGGTTAGATCTCATCTCAATTAATAATGAATTTCAAATGGGTCATCTTCCCTCTGCCAGTTACCCAAATAAATATAGATCATTTACATTTTGTCTTATCCCGAAAACGTTCACAGTTAGGACACTGAAAATTACTGAAATGACAAACATAAAAGGAAAAAAAAGGGAGACTAGAAAATAAAGTTTCAGCTTTTACTTACTCAACACTTCCCTTCTGTTCAATTGTATTATCATTTGGGGGGAGCTATTAAATGCTGTGTTTGGAATAAATATCATTAAATATCCAGAGGAAAGTTAGAAAAATAACATCTGAGTTTAATAAAGAAATATGTGCTTATAATGGTACAAGCTGTGGGAAAGAGACTCTCTGTACCACTACCCCCTGCCATATGCTCTTCACTTAGCCTTCTCTAACTCTCCTTGTTAATTCCCTAATCCACCAAACATCTAGTGGCAATCTAGAGTTGGCCAATTCATGATAACTATCTCACTGGTTTAAAATTTTATTAGAAAAAAATTATCAGGTGCTCTAGTTATGCAGGAAGAGTCCTATTTCGTTCAGAATGTCTTCCTTGGACATGATACAGACCATTCTCTAAACTGCTGATAGGAGAATCTTCCTTTCATTCTCCAGTCACTTCTGACTCATGGCGACCTTGTGGGGCAGGGTAGAATGGCCCTTAGGATTTCCGAGACTGTAACGCTTTACAGGAGTAGAAAACCTCATGTTTTTCCTTGCTGGTGGTTTCAAACTGCAGACCCTGTGGTTAGCAGTCCAACACGTAACCACGACTTCACCATACCCATGAGGCTCAGTAGGAGTCCTCGTGTTGGTTGTTCTGGCGAAAACATTCAGCTGTGAAAATATTCAGCTAAGGACAGGGTTAGGAATTCAGACACACCAGAAGCGCGAGGCCTCTAGACTTGCAGTAAAAAAAAAAAAAAAAAAAAAGATTTACAGCCTTGGAAACCCAATTCCAGGGCAGTACTACCTTGTCTTATAAGGTCACTATGAGTGAGAATTGAGTCAACAGCAGTGGATTTGGTTTCTTTGGTTTGGGGTAACTTAGTGGAGTCCTTACTAAATGTCATTGATGTTCAGTAGAATATCATAGGAGAAATGTATTTTCCTAGATCTTTACTAACCTATAGTAAGACACAGTGGAAGCTGAGCCCTGGTGGCCTAGTGGTTGAGTGTGGGACTGCGGCTCACTGGGTTGGTGGTTCAAATCCAGCAGCAGCTCTCTAGGAGCAAGGCTGGGCTCCTACTCCCACCAGAGAGCAGTAATGCCCCCCTAAAAGTCGGACACAGTGTTAGATTATTTTAAAGGGTTCACTGCAATGCTCAAATGGTTTGCTTAATGATAAAAGTAGATGATCACATCACCAAAGACCTTTTGAAAATGTTGATTTGATTCTGTCAAATTGGTCCATCATAGAAACATTTTTTTCCTGTCAATATTTAAAGGAATATTTAAAGGATTTTCCTTTCGATATCTACAAATTGATTTTAATAATGACGCTATCTCATTAGTTTTTTCCCTTCATATCAGAGACTGTCCTAAGCTCACCAGTCAGGAGAGACAGATAGTCATTTAATATCTGTCTTTTCCTTACTCACTAATGTTACGGTCGAACCAAAGGCATAGCAACAGCGACGCCATTTTCCAGGTAGGCCGTCTTTGTGTGCCTTAGTAGTGGAAAAGTACAGAAAACTATAGTCTACTTGTACTAGTCAAAAATTAACTGCCAGGTGGCTGTGCCCAGGAAAAGAGCCGATCACAAATGTCTTGTTGAACCTAACAAGCAGAGATTACTCAGGAACAGAAAGTAACGTCTGTGACCTGACCCTTTTCTGTATATAGCCTGTTTGTTCTCGCTCATGCAACCATGTAACTTTGCATTATGTAGCAGCCTGCTTAAGTGAACCAGAGAGTAGCCATTTTGTAGGTTTTGAGAAATGTTTAAACTGCTTGCTTTGCTTGTACGCTTGTCAGCTATGAAAAA
>PVJH01018502.1:0-45049 GCA_004026705.1 Nesogale talazaci | reverse complement strand
CCCCCCCCCCCCCCCCCCCCCCCCCCCCCCCCCCCCCCCCCCCCGCCTACCTCACTATTTGGTCCAGCCTCATCTGTCAGTCGCATTTAGAGGCAAATTGTGCCTGCTACTCTAAGTCTAGCATTGGTGTCTCTCCGGTGGCCAGTGTTCCCCTCATGTACCCAGGGTAATGACCTCCTTTCTTTTTTGCATTTCCCATCAGAACAGGAGTCCAGGGCAAGGAGGAGTTTGCTTTATGCTAGTTTAAGACCTAGCCCTGACATCAAGCACAGCATCCTTCATGTGATAGCTGTTCAAAACATACTAATTGAAAATCAGAAACATGGTCCACAAGGCTGACGGCTTTTCAGTGTTCACCTTGGCATCATGAATGTTTATCCTGAATATCAATGAAAAAGCCTTCTTACTTTATCACTAAAACCCTTAAGAAAGTCCTTAAGATTTCTAGTTCAGCTCCCTCTTGCACCAGTGAACAAAGTGACCATGTACCAAGTGTACACAAGGGCGTGCCCAAAAGGTCATGAAAAAATTCCATGATCAATTCCATTTTTCCGCACCTTTTCGAAGCTCCTCCTACAAATTGTCTTTACTTTTAAAAAATCAAATTTGTGACTTAGACAGCTTCTTTTCCTCAACTCTACCATCTAAAAAGGGTCCCTAAGGAAGACTTTCACTTTTCATAGTGTCACGGAGTGAGTTGTGCTCGCACAGAATGTGCGTCGAGTTGGCAAGGTCATGATTCCAAGTACTGTGTGATGGTGCGCGTTTTGTCATCTGATGTAATGATTCTCCACTTTTATTACATGCTGTAGACCCTAACCCCTGCTTGTGATGAATGAGAATTAGGTTAAAGAGCTTGCTTTCATTATGTTAATGAGGTAGATCCGGGGTGAATTGTATCATCCTTACTTAGGTATCACCCACCACCCTTACTCAGGTCAATTGCAAAAGGGAGCATTTGGACTGAGTGGCTGCTGGGCTAGGATGCCATGTCTTCTGGCTCCTCCAGAACCCATCCTCCCTTAGGCTGACACCATGCTCCCCCCTGCCCTTAGGCTTCCGGTCAGTTCTGCCAATGAAGAGTTCAGGCAGAGTTGGGATGATAAAGGGAAGCAAAGTGAGCTTGGCCTCTGGTTCCCTTCCTGGGAGGTCACCTTGGGTGTCACTGATCTTGCCAAGTGTCCCAATTCCATTCAGGGTACTAGCTTTCCATAACTCTCCCCCCACTCCAGGTGGCAGTAACCGTGCAGTCAGTATCTATGTACTGACCCGAGCCCCATAGTTCTCCCTCACTCTGACCACATGGATGGTACCAGGCTCTCCCTCAATGAGCTCAGTGTATCCTGCCGGGTGAAAGGCTGCTGGAACCCTGCCTGAGATGGAAGAGCCCTCACAGCTGTCAGTGTGCACAGGGTTCCTTTGTGAACTCTTTAGCATGGTTTGGCCACTCCCCTTGCTCCATAGATTCTTGATATCGTCACGCTAAGTCCAGATGCTGTGCCATTTAATTGCACAGAGGTGATGTCCTTTTCCTCAAAAGTACGACTACCGTCCACTGTTGTTCAAAGGGACGAGAGAAGTAAAACAGTCAGAAGTAAGTAAAATAAGGGCACAGCTTTATTTCTCTACAAGGCAGTAAGTACACAGTCATATCAAAAGGTCAGTGCTGGGTATCCTGCACCCAATGTTCTTAAGGCAGCAACTGGCTCTCCCTCCGCTCCAGTCTTCTGTCTCTCGGTAGTAGACACAGGCTCTGTGCAGCACTTTGGAGACTCCCCACTTGGAAGCCATGGATGCAATCAAAGACATAACCCCTGAATTAAAGAGCCCTCGGGCTGAACTCAAAACAAAACATAGGACATCAACAACATACATCTCCCAAAAAATACAGAAGTGCAATGCATGCTCTTACAAACCAACAATAACAACAAAAGACAACAAATGCAAAATCTCCCAAATAAGTTTTCCAATGTGTTACAAAAGGAAAATAAAAAGTATATATATACACATGTATATATATATCAAATAACAAAAAAGTTTGAAATACTAGTGCATAGTCAAATACCTAACACCATGTTTCTTTTCTTTCCCTCCAAAGCTCTACTGCCCCGTCTGAAACTAGCAGCATGTCTACAGGCTAAGACCATAGCAGCAAAACACATTTTTCATTTGGCATTTACAAAATTAAATTACTGAATAAAAATATAATTTTTTATAAAACTATTCCATACAGTAATTATTTTTAAAGCAAGCTAACAAAAAAACTCATGAAATGGTCTATTACAGTAAATGCACTTCCAATGTTATATTAACCATATATGAATATTTATAATCTTGGTTTTATTACCCCATGGTATTAAGTCCATATTTATAGTAATGCTTGTACTGATTCTTTAAAAAGGTTTTTTTTTTTAAATCAATGTATTGTGTTTAGTGATTGAGCACAGTGGAATATTGGAGTACCTTTCTTTTCATGTAAAAATTCAAAGCAGTTATCACAGGAGAAAATACTGGCTTGTTGGATCCTCTAAAATACAGATAAAATCACTTTAGGCTTTAAAAAATCTGCAGTAAGGTATTAACAACTGATGACAATTCATTACCTAATAATTTAGGTAAGACTGTTATTTATTTTTAAAAAACCCTTTTAGTTGGGCGAAATCCAATACGGTTTCGGCCAACTCAATGCACTTTGTGCCGCTCTCAACTGTTGTACCACAACAAAAATAAGCTCTTCTCCCCTCATGGACAGTCTCATGTGGAGGAACGAGAGATCCCAAGTCAACTTGAAGTGTTCTGAAAACCATAATGCTTGTCTGGAAATGTCTCACATGACCAGCGTCCGAGCAGAGAAGGCATTCACATATTTCCGAGCCTGACTGGAAGCCGTCATCTGCTCCTCCGTCTTCCCACAGGATGCGGATTCCCAGGCGCCACCGCAAGGCTAGGGGAGAAGAGGAGGAAGCACCGATTTCAATGCACACACGGAGGCGGAGTCAGGACAGGAGAGGTTTTTCAGCCAAAGTGTGCGTGGCTGACACCGGGAAATCTCTGCATGGAGTGCCTGGACCCCCGCCGCCCCAGGAACCCTGCATGGCGTGTGTCAGACGGCACACTCAACCAGTGGTCGGCTGGGTTCCAGCAGGGTCGCCTTGGGGGCCCATCCCCCCACGTGTGAACAGAGAGAAACTGCGCTCCACAGACTTCTCTTTGGGAAGGTGACCCAGGGGGCTCTCTTGGGAGACAACGAGGAATGGGTGCCTACCGCCCACCTGCCAGTCCTTGAGCGCTGGACCCCCCGCGGCACCAAGGACTCTTTCTTGTGGATCAGAAATCGTTTACTTTTCTCCAAATGCACTCCAAACAAAATCACGCTCACGCTTTCATGCCTTTTTTTGTTTGGAGACTGGATGAAAACTATTTTTCAGAAACTGAAGGTGGGCTGCCAGCTTTTCCTCATTTAGCACAGTGGTAGGGGCTTTCATGGCCAGGGAGGAAACTTCTAGGAGTGCTGGAATGGAGCGATATGCTGTACGTATATTTTTCCATCAGCTCATTTAGAAATAAACATTTGTTTGTCAGGATAGCTTAAGTTGAAAATATATGTATTTGTGGCAAACTTAAAATTGTTTTGATATGTTCATCTTTTAAAATATGCCTCTTCCTTGGGGTATAGACATGAGGGAAGTGGGTGAAGGGGGATATCAGGCACTGTAAGATATGACACAGTAATAATAATTTATAAATTATCAAGTGTTCATGAGGAAGGGAAGAGTGGAGAGGGATGGGATAAAATGAGGGGCTGATGCCAGGGTTTAAATAGAAAGCAAATGTTCTGAGAATGATGAGGGCAAAAAAATGTACAAATGTGCTTGACCTACAATGGACATATGTATGGCTTGTGATAAGAGTTGCGTGAGCCCCCAATAAAATGACTTTATACACACACACACACACACACACACACATCATTCAGTGACATGACACCCACCATACCGTCTAACTGCCACCACTCATCCGCTTCCAAACGACCCACATCTCCCTGAATAGAAACCCAGCACCCCTTCACTGCCTCCTTGTCAGGCCCCAGGAGGGCGCAGGATGGCGCTCATGTCTAATGGGCAGCATCTGGATGCCAGGGGTAGTGCTTGGCACTTCTCTCCTCTTGGCTTCATCCAACAGCACAGCCACCCTATGGCTAGCTCCCCCCTCTCTTTGGTGAGCCCAGGGAACAGAGACTGAGGAGACTACAGAGGTCACGAGCTCCTGGCTTCTATGCAGGTGAGCAGAGGAGTGGTTAGAGCCTAGGTCTCCCTTCTGTCTAGACTCAGCTCCCGCCAGGTCTCCATGGGGCCTCACGCTGAAGTGCACTAAGGACATACCCTTCTTTTCCAAAAGGATTTAAGATGCTTGTAAAACAAATACAAGAAACAGGTATACCAACTGCAGAAAGCAGGGGTGTAAGAAAAGGGGAAAATAAAACATAAAAAGACAGGGTAAGACTCGTGCACCACAGAGTTGTCTCCAAGACCTGTGTGGCGGCCCAGTGGGGTCACCCAGTGCTGTAACTCATCGTGTCACTGCCCCCACACGCCCCGGGGACCTTCTTTCGTACCAGACCCTACAGTCTCCTTGGTGATACCTATCATCGGTTGTAGTCATAGAGTAACATGCGGTAGATATAGGCAGAGAGTGCTTAGATAGAATGCTTCATAGATGAGAGGATTATCAGCACATGGTGGTCATGGAGTGAATGACTTTGGAATTTGTTTTCCTCTCATTACTACTGCATTTCACAACATGACCCATCTAGGTTCACAAATATCAAATTCTCGCCGCAGTGTCATAGCCAAGGTGCAAGAGCATTTGACAAAATCAGGTATGATGGAAACCCTGGCAGCAACATAAGCACAGGTGAAGCAACATGACTGCAAGTGTCGTTGGAACGGGGCAGTGACAGCGCTGACCAGAGCCCTTGACTCACAGCCACAGAGTGGATTCTGGCTCATAATGGCCTCATAGGACAGAATGGCCCCATCAGTTTCTAAGGCTATAATAGTCATGAAAGCAGACAGCCTCATCTTTCTCCCAGAAAGCAGCTGGTGGATTCGAACCACCTATTTTAGTTAGCAGCCTGACACTTAACCCAGTAGGCCACTAGGTATCCTCTGGAGCAAACGGGAAGGTTCAAACTACAAATCCACCTACCGTGTTTGGCCTTGTGGGTATGTTGGTACATGCATGCTGGACTTGGGAACAATCTTTTTGTTATCATTGCAGAAAGATTTTTACGAAGATGTAATACAGGCAGACCAGAGCTATCAGTGGCTCCACGTCATACCACTGCAGTGACGCAGATAGTGCAACACTGTGACTCTCTCAGTGGTTTGGTTTCCCAGTGTATTTAACAATTGTGTTTACACTACACTGTGGTGGATAAAGTGTGCATGAAAGCAAGTCAAAAAAGGTCAAAATATTGTGCAAAATATCAAAATGTGACACGGAGACACAAAGTGAGCATGTGTTGCTGGGAAAATGGTGCCAGTCGATGTGCCACTAAGTGAACCTTCAGTCTGTAAGAAACACGGTTAGCTGTGACGCACAATAAGGGCAGTGAAGTCCAACAAGGGATGCCGGAACACTCCTGCTAAAACAGTGCACAAGAATTCCCAGCCACTGTGGCGTCCACCCCCTTGGACAATGCCACCCGGTGCAGTCTACATTAGCCTGAGGTGGAGTACCAGCTGGACTCTGAGCTCTGCAGCGGGCACTGCAAAGAGGGAAATAGAAATACCATTGCACAGAAGTTTCCGTGGCCAGCAGTGGAACACCAAACCAGAGGTTTGGAAGGTGCATACCTCTTCTTGGTACTGACTTGATCTAAGGGAAGATGTTTCCCCATGGGACCAAGAGAAATAATCAAAGAGAGGTCTCTGCTTCTGTATCTTTAAGAGACACCATGCCTATGTGTGAAGCAAATAGAGTAATCACATGCGAGAGATCTTTGGAGCCAAAAGTAGGCAAAGAAGGGGTGAGATGCTCATAAATCCCCACCAGGCACACTGCCAGAGAAAATGAGGCCCCCGGAGGGTTAGACCTGAAAATTTCTGAAGCCCTGGTGGCAGAATGGTCATTCATTGATTGTTGGAAACCATCAGATGCGCCCTGACTGTCCACTCCAGTAAAGATACAGTCTTGGAAACACACAGGGGCAGCTTTGTCCTAGAGTCATGAAGAATGGGCATCCACTCGATGTCAAACCTTGCAGAGTCACCAGGAATCAGAATGGAATGGATGGCAGTGAGTTTATGGTGGTGTTCTGGTTTTTTAATGAGATGGAGTAAGGATGCCATGGATTAAATGTCAAATGACACTTAACAAGTACTGACCATGGCCCAGTGTCCCTGGCTGGTATAAATAGCTAATTTGCTTAGATACGAACCCAAAAGTGAAAGGTTCAAGTCCACCAAGAGACTTCTGAGAAGAAAGGCTTGGTGATTTGTTTCTGTCCAATGAGAACTCAATGGAGTGCAGTTCTATTTTTACATGCATGGTTTTTTTTTGGGTGCTGCCAGAAGGGATATACCACAAGTGGACACCTGGCTCCAATGGACCGGAAATTTAGTTCCTCAATCGAGTTTGGAAGGTTAGAAGCCTGAGTTCCGGGTGGTGACTCTGGGCCCCAGAGTCTAGGGCAAGGCTTTCTCTGCCTGTGCTGGTTCCGAGGGACGGTCCTTGTCTCCTTGTGGCCTGTCCCTGGCCATCTTCCTGTGCCGTCCCATCCATTCTCTTCCATCTTTGCTTTCTTTCCTCTGATCTAAGCTGTTTCTCCTGCATCTCAAGAGTGATTTGGGTGAAGACACAGCTGGCACAGAATGGGACAGGCTAAAGCAAGCCTGATTTCCACATGGGGTTCCAGCTGCCAAGGGTCAGGATTCAAACACAGGTTGGGGCGGCACAGGTGAACCCCCAACATGTTGGGGATCCATGCATTAAAATCAGCCCCACTGCCAAAGGCTATTTCGTTTTGTTTGACTGATGCAATGAGGGTGGGGCTTTCTTACAAGCCAGAGGAAATTAAGGCTCAGTGGCATGAAGTTTGCATTTTGGTGCTTCTAATGTTTCACTTTTTGTAAGACATAAGCCTCACTCCTGGGCTTCTGCCTCATCTGCGGTGTCAGATGAGCGGAAGGGGTGCTGTTGTAGACACACTTTCTCTGTGAGCTCATAGGCTCAGCTCCTCACTCACTGCCATGGACCCTGAGTTGATCCCAACTCCCCATGATCTGAAAGGAAAGGGAAAAACTGCCGCTGGGGGTTTCTGACAGCGCACATCTCCACAAGGGCAGAACGCCTCATCTTTAGCCTAAGGAAGAGCTCATGCATGGTTTTGAGATGCTGACCTTGTGGTTTCCAGCCCAGTGCAAAAAAGCCCATCACTGACCAGGCCTCTTTCCGAGGCTCAGCTAGTCACTTTAATGTTGCACAAAAAAACGTCTGGAATGCCTTCTGCCTGTAACATTTAATGTTCCCTCCACCGCCATCACAGCATTCCTTGGAGTGGTTCTGAATTAAGGGTAGCTCTCTTGATTCAAGCATGTGACTTCTATGGCCTGTATTGGTTCATCCAAAGGACATGAAAGTCAAGCCGAACTCACTACCATCATGTTGATGCTGACTTACAGCAACCCCGGAAGACAGGGTACAGCTGCCCCAGTGAATTTCTGAGCTCGCTAGTCTTTATGGTAGTAGAAATCGCTGTCTGTCTCCCTCTGAGCACCTGGTGGTTTCAAACTGCTGACCTGGAGGTTAGCAGCCCAATTCACAGTTACTGCACCACTGCGACTCTTGCCATAAACTCAAAACTTCCTGCCATGGCGATGATGCCAATTCATAGGAACCCTATGGACAGGGTGCCACTGCCCCGTGAGTTTCCAAGACGATGACCTGTTAGAGGAAGAGCAGCCCTGCCTTGCTCCTTCAGAGCAGTTGGTGGTTTTGAACTGCTGACAGCTGCCTAACCTCTATGCCACCAGGGCTCCTCCCATTACAGTTCACTTTAATTCACTGCTGAGATGCTGCTGCTATGTTTTCCTGAAAGCCCTTGAACACTGCACTGACAAAGAAGCCAATACCAAAAAAAAAAAAAAAGCTGACATTTGTGGTCACTGTAGAAAAGTCACATACAGTACTCGGATGCCTAGCATTGGAATGTGAAAGGAGAAATACGGTGGGTGTCCTACGGTGGACCATTAGAAGCAATTTGAGAAGAGAGAATGGACAAGTGCATTAATCTTACAAGCGGGTTTACATTTCCAGAGAGGCCCACAAACACTCGAAGCTCGCAGCTCAACAGGGAAAGGAAGTGGGAGACAAGAAGGTGGAGCTGGGAATGAACATTGTCTCTATGTTACTCTGATGAAAAGATGTCCCGCTTTCCTGGACTCCAGTTAATACGGACTTGATTTTCTAAAAGAACAATTACATATCCGAAAGTGCTACAATCACACCACCAGTTATGCTTGTGTTCACCATGGCGCCTCATAGAAATCAAGTTCTGATCCTGGATTCCAGTACTTCTGCCCATTCAGAACCCTCAAAGTCTAATACTGAGCACCCTGGTCTTTTCTGTGGGACGTGCGTTTGGCTCTTTTTCATGAGTTCTTGTACGCGGCTCTTGACTTCACCCACGTTTGCCACCTCTTCTTTCAGGGCCAGATGTTGACAACAAGATGAATCAGCAGGGCTGAGCCCCGGTGGCGTAGTGGTTGTGCGCGGGACTGCGGCCCACTGGGACGGAGGTTCAATTCCAGCAGTGGGGCTGGGCCTCCTACTCCCACCACCAGAGAGCAGTGATGCCCCAAAAAACAAACAAACAAACAAAAAAACAAGATGAATCAGCCTCTTGGATCAAGGCAAAGGCAAAGTATCCAGAATTTACCAAGAAACAATTCAAGTTCACTGAAGCAATTTGACTTCCAGGAAGTACACGACTTCAGAGTTGGGAAGGTCTGAGGTTCAGGATGTACAGGGAATAGTACTACCAGGACACTTGGTCAAGCTTCCCGAGTCTCTTAATAAAGAGAAACAGCACGCTGCACTATGGGGGAGCCACTGGGCGGGAAAGCCACCATACATGGCGGGGAACTACCATGTGGGGGTGTCACAGCATGGGGGTGCCATGCTGTGTGCAGTCACAAAAAGGCAGCCGTGCATGGGCAGCCTATGATCCCAGAACACAAAGGAAGCCTTGCTTTACAAGATGACAACAGTCTGGGCCCCAAGTCCCCACTGTATTGGAGCTGCTGCAGAACCAGTGCAGGAGAGTTCAAGATGACCAGAAGGTCCAGTGCTCAGGTCAGGGAAACACTCGGGTCCACTAATAACTAAGACGGCAGCTGCCTCCTCCTTTGCTGCTCCATTCTCCCTTCTCACCTTGGAGCCCCGGGGCCCTTGGCCAACCCTTCCAGCAGGCAGAATAGTTTTGACAGCAGAAGCTTAAGCGTCTTTGCACTGGAAGAATATTTGCTAATGCTGTCACAGGTATCTCTCTGCGCATCCTCCTCGACTCCTCATCTTACACTTGAGTTCCATTTACACAGAATTGACAAGAGATATGGATTTCTGCACACAAATCCTTGTCAAGTTACTAAGCCGCAGTGCTATTCCAGCCCTGTCACGCGGCTGAATTCATTCCCACATTAATCATCCTGCTGGCACGGCCTCTCCTGGCCAGCCCAGCCACCTTGCTGATCCTGTAATGTGTCTTTCATCGCCCCTGGGCAGAAGTGAACTGCCAACAGCCTGCCAGAGTTTTACTGGGATATCCTGTTAAAGCACATTAAATAAATACCTGGGCCCGCACTAGAAAACAGAAGAAAGAAAATGACACAAGACCATGCCCACAGGTGGTTTGCTGTCAGAATTAGGCTTTCTCTACATTTTCTCTTAGGTTATGAATAGCTTTCTTCATCATTGTATTCATGTTATGATTTCACATGATACCTGCTAAGGGCAAAGGATGTGTCTGTCTTACAATTTGCAAAATAGGAAAACATTTAAATCCCTTAAAAGATGTTTTTAAGATAGAAAAAAAAATATATATATGTATATATATGTATATATATATATATATATATATATATATAGTGGGCATCACTGCCTATGGTGGTCCTGGGGAAAATATTTTTTAAAATAGTCATTTTTGTAAAATTGAAGTATCTCTTGAGATGGTATTACCTTGTTTCTCTATTTTTTTCTCCTTTTAAGTAAGACACAAGTATGGATAAGTTTCAAAGCAGTGAGATACAAGGATTCTCAGATTCTTCCCTTTAGGCCCTAGGGAAAAATTGATCTACTCTGAACGAAATTCTGAAAGACAGAACAGCCTCACAGAGGGAGCTGGTCGACATATGTCAGTGCAGGAAAGAACCTGTAGAAACAGCTAGCTGGACCTTGAAAGACAGGGGTGAGTCTTAGATCAAATGTTGCGAAGGTCAAGACAATGGTTATAAACAAGGTCTCCTCCTCCACACCTCCTTATGTCTGCACAAAAATCCATTCTGGCTTCAATTTCAGGGTGGCTAAGCTTTAAACAGAACAGAAGCTTTAAAGCTAGGGGGTTAAAGACCTGCCAGGTGCCTAGAAATTGCTCCTTCCACAAGGGACTCCAGTTTCCTTGTTTGACTTCAAGTCAAACTTAACCATGCTACTGTCAATGAAAGGCTGATCCCCTCAAGGTGCTTCAAACCCCTCCCCCCCCCCCCCCAGCTGCTCGGCAGCAGGAAGAGGAGGCTGTGTCTGCCCCTGTGAAGCAGGCTGCTCTCCGGAAGCCTGCAGAGCAGTTCCACTCTGTCCTGTGGTGTCTCCAAGAGCTGCAAACAACTTGGTGCAAGCAGGCTCTATGGCAGATGAACTTCTCCCAAATGTGCAGTTGTCCCACGCGGTTCTGGAGTCCTTTATCTCTCTCTCTCTCTCTCTCTCTCTCTCTCTCTCACACACACACACACACACACACCCTCCCTCCCACTATTCTTATCACATAGCCTAGGGCATCACAGTATTTTGGAAGAGTAGTTCTTCCTTGAGTCAATTAAGACAAGCCTCACATTGCTCTAAAGCCATTCTGTCTTTGCTGGCCTGAGGCAAATTCCATTTCCACATGTTTGTTTGCCCCCGAGGGTCACAAACGCCTCGAGTGAAATAATCCACTTAAAGTGAGGACTGGGGCAGGGCATTCTGATCTGAGTGTTGTATCCCTCTCCCTTCCAGCAGCCTTTCTAAATTCGGCCACAATGCTGTAAAAGGTAAACGTGCTTAAGCTGTAAAATCTAAAGGAAATCGGGTCACCGAAGTGACAGTGATCACTATGTGAAGTTTTGCCAAGGTTCCTGGGGGTTGGGGGGAGGGGGTGAGGGGGAAGGACCTAAAGAGAGAAGAATTAAATGAGTAGAGAGACATCCACTAAGAGGTGCCCGGAACATCCATGTCACGTGTTTCAGCAACACAGGCAGGAGAAACAGAGAAAACAAACCTACCAGTGGTTTTGTCTCCATAACACAAAAGAGATTTGACTACCATGATGTCAAGGAAACAGTTGAATCAGCTAACTGTCTTGGTGACCCACTGACACAGTTCTACCAGAGTGGAATGAGAGAGAACCTACTAGAAGAATACATGATCAAGAAAAAAAGACTACACTGTCAAGCAAGACGGTATGGCCGTGGGGGAAGCCTCCCTGCTTGTGCTTCCAAGCACCGGAGCTCACGCGGCTCCACAGAGCAATCCCAACACTGACACCTGCCCACGAAGAAAACAAAACTCCTCCCAACTGGACCGCTACCCCGGGTCATGCTAAGGAAGAAGAAATGGGTGTGTTCACTGACTGCATTCTACTTGGATCAACCCTCCACCGTCATGGAAAGAGTCATGAAGAAATCAAATGTCAGTCTATTGCCCTGGATGAGCCTTCAGCGAAAGATCTTTTTTAAAATTTGCAAAAAAGCAAAGGGGCCAGCGTGGTGGCGAAGCTGTGCCCTTGTCAAGCCCTGCCTGGTCTTCTCAATCACCTCATCTGCACGTGGAAGCTGCACCGGAAAGCAGAAAGACCCGTCGCAGTGCAGAATAAAACTAAACAGACCACAGATCATCAACAAAACAAATTGGTTTGTAGGAATTTCAACTGTAGGAAAGTCAATTGGTCGTAGGAGAAATAAAACCAGAATTCTCTTTAGAAGAGAGGAGGGCACTTCTCTAGCTTTAACTCACTGCCTTTCAACCCCCCACCAGACAAGACCCTTCACGAGAAGAGGACAGTCAGTGAAAATGAGGAACCCCTTGGATGATTCCCGTTGGCACATAAGCCACGGTGGTAAAGGCAAACATCCCTATCCTCGTGAAAATGGCTCAGCCTGGGCGACAAACGTGGGATAGCCTGCTGCCACTTTGAAAGGGACGCTAAATCGATTTGATTTTCACAGTCACCTCTTTCAGCGAATGGAGCATAGACTGCAGCCCCCTATTTACAGACAAGAACATTTTGTTCCACAGAGTCTAGTTTATAATCATGCAATTTGAAAATGGTGGCAACAGGAACCCAGGTTTCTGGCATGCTTCTGCAAAACACACCATGCAAGAAGGTTTCCGTCCAATTTTTTTTTTTTAAACTAGGAAGTTTCATACACAATTCACATAAAGACAGGAGTGATTGAAAACACAAAGAACTAAAAAGCTGAGGGAAAAAGGGAGTTTCCGTGGCCTTTGGTGCTATGCAAATGTGTTTAAATAATAATGGTGAACCATTTACTTAAACTATTAAAAAAAAAAGTAAGGCCATGGCAAGTCAGGAAATTAAAATTTAAGGCTGTCATTCTGTGGTTACACAAAAGAGGAAAGGGAGTGAGTATAAAGCATTTGAACGGGTTGTTTAGCCTCAGTTTTAAATAGGAATAAAAGGAAATTATAATTTAAGAGAAAAATACAGAAGTTCAGAAGACTTATAATTTAAACATAGTTTCAGGTCTACCCAGAAAGAAGTCTACCTTAACAAATGTTTATTCACATAAAGTAGTTATTTGAAAGCACAGCCAAAGAGCTTTACTGTTTCAGAAAAATAGTGAGCCAGGGAGCAGACATTTGTCCGCTTGCACCTGCTTCTTTCTGGAGCCCAAACTCCAACCCTTTGATGACAGAGGAAGGACACAAACTTACTCAATGCAACTCTCTCTCTCTCTCTCTCTCTCTCACTCACTCACACACACACACACACACACATCAGACTCCACGAGTGTCCCTCAAGAAACCCGCCTTTCCTGTTCCCAATGATAAGCTTTCCACACTTGTACGTGTTCTTTACTTCCTTATTTGTGATCACTCTTTAAGTTCCCATCTTCTCCTGCGAGGAGCTCTGGTGATGCCATAAGGTGGTGTTGGATTGCTGGCTGTTAGATGAAGGTTCAAAGCCACCAGCTGCTCAGGCCTAAACTATGACACTATCTGCTCACATAAATAATGCCTCAGAAACTCTAGAGAGGATCGGGAGATGACGAAATTGACTCAGTGGCGGTGAACTTCTTTCGGTTATTTTAGTTTATATTCTACCTCAAGAAGTCCTGGGGGCCTTAGGCTGCTCATCACAAGGTTGGCTGTTCAAACCCACCAGCAGATCCTAGAGAGAAACGAGAGGCTCTTTGCTCTCATAAAGATTTATCGTCCTGGAATCCCTACACAGGGCTGCTCCTGAGTCAGCATGGGTGTGGTGGCAGTGTTGTTGTTGTTGTTGTTGTTAGGTGCTGCTGAGTTGGCCCCGCCTTGTTGCAGCCTTACACATAGCAGAACAAACCCCACACACCCCAACATTGGCTGCTTTGTTTCAGCCCCTGGTTGCAGCCAGTGTCAATTCATCTCATACGCTCCCTCCGTCCACGGCAAAAATAAAGGGGAGGCGTGTGGACAATGGCGTGGTCTGCCTAGACGAGTTCATGAAAGACACAAAACCAAAATCATCTTGGCGCATTTTTTTTATGAATCCCCGGTTTGCTTTTACAATGTAACATTAGAGCAATTATTATTTTTTTTTTTAAGAAACCTGCCATTATAGCATTCCACAATTGACTCAAATTCCTTTTGGAAAAAAGTTAAAGCATCAGTGACTTAAAACAAATATCATTTGTGCATGAGAGCTCATAAAAGCCTCTACTGAAGAGCTACAGTGTATACATTTATATGAAACATGAAAAAGGTGAGCATGGCAATTACTTCTCCATAACTCATGTCCCCAACAGTGGGCATACTTCAAACGTGCATTTTGGTGTCTACTCACCATTCCCCACTGACAACACTCAAAGCTCCTTGAACAAATGACGAGCTTTAAAAGGGAAAGTGGGAAATGTGGCTATTTTAGTTTAAATTAACGTGAATTAAATGGAACAAAAAGTTCTCTCTCTCAGGGGCACTCTCCACATTTCAAATGCTCCACAGCTGTGTACAAGGAGTAGCGATCATGGTAGACAGAAACCAAGGGGACATTTCCACCACAGCAGAAGGCGCATCGACAGCATGGTGGTTTATATATCTCAAGGTCAGTAGTTCAAGCCTGCCAGGTGGCTCACAGAGAAAGATGAGACTTTCTACTCTCCTCAAGATTTACAGTCTTGGAAGGGGACAGCAGCAGTTGCACTCTGTCCTATAGGGTCACTATGAGTCAGAAGGGAATTGATGAATGTGAATTTGTTTTTTACTTCTGACTCCAGAAAATGCTCTTGAACAGCCCTGGTATAGCTCTTAAAAGAGATGTAAGAGATCTGATCTTTATAAGTCATGTGCGGACCTGTTTTAATCTTGCCAAAGCACAACAATAAAAGGTCATTGTTTGGATTGAAAGGGAAATTTGCATTTAGTCTTAGAAGTAAGAGTATTAAGGACCTATTGTTAATAACAGTGTGTGCTAAGAGAATGTGTGTTATATGTGGAAATGTTCTTACATTTGGAGATAGACTAGAAGAATGTAAGAATAAAATATTTTTAATTTGCTTTAAATACTTCATAAGATAGATGAGACAAATATGGGAAAATGTTAATGATAAATCTAGATCATGACATATTTTCTTCAGTTCTATATATGTTTGAAATGAATCACGATAAACCATGACACATATAACGTCTCCATTTCTGAATGAAAATACCAAATATAACTTACATATACTCAAGTGTAAGCATATGTACTTATATGTACATCAGAAGCCAAATCATAAAGTTGTATGGGCCACAAGAACAATAATTAATCTGGCTAAAGCATTAGTGTTATAATTAAGGCAGGGATAATTAAGAGTGAAGTGGCAAAAAACAATTGTTTAGTCACTGCAGGTTTCATATAGAATATAATGACTTCATTATTTTATTGCCGAAACCCTTCTTATATCTAAGCATATTTAATTAACTAATTGGATGGTAACAAAGGTACATTCTTTGAATTTCATGAGTATTCAGTTAAAAATATTTTTGGTGATTGTATTTCATTATCTTAATTAAAATTCTATGACAAAAAATGTCTAAATGGATTGACTGAAATCTCAGTGCATACCTCAGAGGAATACAAAGTTACCAATTATACAAGCACTCTGAAGTTGAAAAACCAGA
The DNA here is from genome assembly GCA_004026705.1 of Nesogale talazaci. NCBI lineage: Eukaryota > Metazoa > Chordata > Mammalia > Afrosoricida > Tenrecidae > Nesogale > Nesogale talazaci. The sequence goes on along the minus strand of PVJH01018502.1, from coordinate 29,413 downwards.
TCATTTAGTAAATGAACGATATGCTAACTAATGTGTGAGAAATGCAGGTCATATGGGATTAGTACTGGAGCTATCTGAAATCTTATGTTTTGAACAAACCTTATCACATTGTATAAAAACACATAAGTGTTACTGATTCAGGATTACATACAATATCTGATTCAGTATTTAGGATCACTTGATAGATTTCCCAATATTTACCATAAGAGTCTGAAACATGTCAAAACCACACCTCTCTAAGCTATCAGACTATGTCCCAGAGAGGAGGCCATATCTGCTGTGTACCGTTCGCTCACTCTTGCCGCGCATTTCTTGGAATGAATTAGGCCTCTTTTATAGCTTACTATTAAAATACATTGGAGCTGTGTAAGGCAGCAGAAGCACATAAACCAAACCAAACTCACTGCCATCAAGTCTGTGCTGACTCACGCAGTGACCCCGTAGGACACAGGAGAGGTCTGGCCCTCTAGGTTTCTAAGACTGTAACTGGTTATGGGAAAAGACAGCCTGGTTGTCCTTGTAAATGTTGAATGCTACACTCTTCCTATACCCTTCTAAATACAGGATAAACCCCCAAGTCCATTAGGAAAATACACACACAAAAATCAAACCAGTTGACATCAAGTCAAATCCAACTCAGGGAGGCCCATGAGCATCAGAGTAGAACTGTGGTCCAGACGGGACCAATGTCTTCCCCATCAGAACTAGATTCATAACTTTTCTTCTAAGGAGGCTCTCGTGGACTCTGACCACCAACCTTTTATTTGTATCATCCAGGGATTCAAAAGTAATGATCCAACCCCCAAACCACCCGCTCTGCTATTGAGTGAATTCTGACTCCCAGTGACCCCAAGTGTCACCGAGTCCAACTGCCTCAGAGGGATGTAAGGGCCACAATCTCTATGAAAGCTGATAGCCAGGCTGTTCTTCTGCCAATGTTTAGCTAAACAGAGCAAAAACTATTTGAGTCACCCAAAGACATTTCTGAAATACTGGCAAAACCAAAAACACTAAACTCACTGCCATCAAGTCCAATCCAACTCTTAGAGACCTTAGGGCATAACAGAATGGCTCACTAGAGTTTCTGGGCCTGTAACTCTTCGAGGGAGCAGACAGCCTCATCTTTCTCCCAAAGAGTGGCTGAGGGGTTTGAACTGCTGACCTTGAGAGTAGTAGCCTGATGCTTAACCCAGAGTTTCACCAAAGTTACTTAAAGTACAGATAATACTAGTTAGTACTTGTTAAATTCTATGTTCTGGAAAGCAAGGCCAGGTGATTCAGGAAGGAAGGAAGAAGGAAATTAAAACAAAGCAAAGGTTTCTGTCTGGGCCCAGGGTCACCTCTACGTAAGATGTTATAAAGCTGCCCTTTGGGCTCTTATAGAAGTTTAAATATAGACATGTGCATATGTAAATATAATTACATATGATGGGTAAATAGATCTACGTACATATATTTATAGGTTTAGTATTAAGGTTGTAGGTGGACATTGGGTCTCCATTCAAGTACTCCCTCAACATAAAAACACTTTGTTCTCTTAAACTGACATTCCATGATGCTTACCTTGCCAACACAATTGCTGAAGACACAGCAGGTGCATAAGCAAATGTGGTGAAGAAAGCTGATAGTGCCCGGCTATCAAAAGATATAACATCTGGGTCTTAAAGGCTTGAAGGTAAACAAGCGGCCTTCTAGCTCAGAAGTAACAAGGCCCACATGAAAGAGGCATACCAGCCTGTATGACCACGAGGTATCGAATGGATCAAGTATCAGGAATCAAAGAACAAAAAAATCATATCATTGTGAATGAGGGGGAGTGCAGAGTGGGGAGTCTCAGGGAGGAGATGAGCTAATCAGAGTGCATGTTCTAATGGTGAAACATACAACTTTCCTCTAGTCCTTAAATGATTTCTCCCCCCACCCCGCATGTTCTAATGATGAAACATACAACTTTCCTCTAGTTCTTAAATGATTTCTCCCCCTGCCCCCCGAACTATCGTGATCCCAATTCTACTTGACAAATCTGGCTAGACCAGAGGATGTACACTGGTACAGATAGGAATTAGAAACACAGGGGATCCAGGACAGATGAACCCTTCATGACCAGTGGTAAGAGTGGCAATACTAGGAGGGGGGAGGGAGGTGAGGTAGAAAGAGGGAAACTGATTACAAGGATCTACATATAACCTCAATGGGGGATGGACCACAGAAAAGTGGGTGAAGGGAGATGTCGGATAGTATAAGACATGAAATAATAATAAAAATTATAAAATATCAAGGGTTCATGAGGGAGGAGAGTGGGGAGCAAGGGGGAAAATGAGGAGCTGATACCAAGGGTTCAAGGGGAAGGAGAATATTTCGAGAATGATGAAGGAAACAAATGTACAAATGTACTTGCCCCAATGGATGTAGGTATGGATTGTTAAGACTTGTACGGGCCCCTGATAAAATGATTTTTTTAAAGGCTTCCCTTTGCTGGAACACCCTCCTTTCCCTTTCTGCCTTGGCAGAGTGCTGTCTCTTTCTCCTCTCCTCATCTTTGTGATATTCTGACTGGTCTTCAGTAAGCTCTACCTGAGCCTGAATGAGTCAGCAACTTGCCCAATTCCCTCTCCCAGGTCAGGGAACCACCATCCTTGCCCCAAACCATTGAATCAGGCAGAGGCAACTAGGAAGGCAATGTGATTGGATCCCTAAACAAAATATGCTCTCAGCCCTTTCTGCTTTGCTTGTCTGACCTTAAAATAATACTGAGCGTACGAAATGTGAGGTGCCCTGGTGGTGCACAGGCCAAGTGCTTGGACGCTCATGGACAGTGCCATCCACTACAGGGGAGAAAGGTGTGAGTGTCTGCTTCCATGACAATGCCCTGCCTCGAAAGCCCTAGGCTCTCCTATCGAGTTAGTTGTTATGGGTTGACATGAACTCAATGGCAAGAGGATCGGTGTTTGGTATCCACAATGCCGTGGGGTCTTAGAAAAGAGGAACGTGCAAGATTCCCACAATTGGAAAGCTCCGGGACTGCTACAATGACAGCAAAGCCCTTTGAGCAGTGGGCAAGCTTTCAACACATACCATCCGACTCAAGTGCCTTCCACTTACAGAATCAAATCGAATTCCCCACTTCTGAGAACTTTCCCAGGTTCACGATCTGCTTGCTCGAGGGTCTGTGATGTTGCCCTCAGTGCAGCACTGGAAGGGAGAGGTGTCAGGTGGCTGGGTATTGGGCTATTTACTCCTGGGGACTGCTTTAAATAAATTGGAAGAGCTAATTTACATTCTTATTTACAATTGGCCCAGGATTGCTCTGAACTTTGTTGCATTTCATCAGCCTACATCCACTCCAGTGTTACAAGGAAAATCTCCTTTGATATTAAAACCTGGCAGCAGATGGTCAGCTGAGATGATGCCTGCAACAAGAGCTTGTCCCTCCTGATAGTCAAATCCAGGCCCTCTTGCCGCCCACTGAGGGTGATCTCAGGTGTGTCAGAGGGAAACTAACTCCAGACGCTAAGCTTCTTACTTTTCTTCTTCTTTTTTTAATGATTCGATGGTTTTAATATATTTATGAGTGAGTTGTGCAGCCATTACCACAGTGAATTTTACAACATTTTCTTCATTCTTGTACCCTCCCCACCCACCAATCTCCCCTGCCATAACCCTAAGGAACTAGTTTAGTTACTCTCTCTATAGATATACTGGTCCTGAATTTTATATAAAGAAAATGATGCAAAAACAATAACCTAAAAACGGTATCAAAATAAACACAGGAAAAAAAATCCACACAAAAGCAGAAGAGGATAGAAACAAGAATGAAAAACAAGTCAAAAGGGAAAATAAATGCTAATATGTTAAAATCTAACCTAACTACACCTGCATTGATGCACTTTCTGATGTACTTTGTCTGAAGGCAAGCCTGTTCACCTCTCTCGACAATCGTGGGAGCGGATTCTCCAGAGACTTAAGATTCATGTGGGGATGCTAACAGTGGATTTTGCGCTTTCATTGACTATAGCAGTGGTTCTCAGCCTTCTACTGCTTCGACCCCTTCATACTGTTCCTTATGTGGTGGTGGAACCCCCCCCCCCCAAATAAAATTTTTCTGTTAATACTTCATCACTGTCATTTTGCTACTGTTATGAATCGGGCAACCCCTGTGAAAGGGTCATTTGACCCCCAAAGGGGTTGCGACCCACAGGTTGAGAACCACTGATCTATACAGGTGCTCCGAATTCAAGTTCTAATGCACTTCCCTCCTTGGACTTTATTATTTACAATCCTTGGAGAAGGACGGTTTAAAAAAAGCACACGTGAGCTGGATCTTGGATTTTACTGTTCACAATCATTGGGACAGGGCTGTATTAAAACACCCACCTGGCTAGTGCGCTTCTTCCGTGGGTGTACAGGGCTTTCAATGAATGACTTTTAGAGCACAGATTGCCAGGCCTTTATTCTGAGGCATCTCAGGGTGGACTTGAACCTCCAACCTTTTGGTTAGCAGCCAACGATATCTAACCATATGCACTGCCCCAAGATACTAATAGTCAAATAAGTATTTTCCATCTAACAAATTTCAATCTTTAAAAAAAAGTATCTGAGCTTTTATTACTTAGTGATAGTTAAAAAAAAATTATAAAGTATGGGACCAAGAAGCAAACTACACAAGCACACATTTCTATGATACTTAAATGCAGAGGCAGGATGCACTGACACACAGGTAATACTTGATCTCCGTCTGTCATCATCTGGGATCTTTCAGTTCATCATGAGTTGGAAAGAAACCTGCTGCCACGTCTCACAGGATGGCAACATCAAGAAGTTACTTAAAAGCATCACTCCCTTATGTCGAGAATGCAGACCCCCCAAATCCTCCAGATGGTTCATTTTTCAATGAGTGCATTCTTAAGAAAAACCAATTAGGAGAGAAATTACCTGCAAGGGACTTGCCAGGGACCTGGTTTTAGGGGCTGTAAACGCTTTGAGAACATTGTCTTCATCTTCTGATACTGGCGTCATTAAAACGGAACTTGTGAGGATATTCTAAAAGGAAAGAGAAAAATTTAACCTTTAAACTTGGTTAGGAAATAAGAGTGTCAACCCAATTTCTTACGGAGACTATTACTAATATAGTAACTATGTTATTATTTTGTAAGATAATCTGTATAATATTTCTATATATGCTATCATGTACATAGAATATGTTATAGTATTACATTATAATATATCTAGATTATCATGAAAAAATGCCAGTAGCTGCGAGAATGTCTCTTCCGTATGAGCTACAAAGCGATTTCAACTGTGCACTCACCCTAATCCCACCGTGGCAAATATTGCCACATAGCTTTAAGCCTGTCATAGAAACTCAGTTAACATCTGTTAAATTAAAACATTTTTAAATGAAAGACTCACTAAGCTTTATGGAGACAACTATTGCAAATATTAGTGCAGAAATAGTTTTGAGCTACAAATTTAATGAGAGTACAGTTCATGGGTGAAAAGAATCCAGCCCTCTGGGGTTCTATGCCAGCATTCGTACAAACGAGCTGTATAACAGTGAGCAGGTGACTGAGACTCCCCGTGCCTATTTCCCAGGCAGCATAATCAAAACCAAACCAAACTCACTGCCACCTAATCCATTCTGGCTCATAAAGACCCTAAGGGACGGAGCACAACGATGGGTTCCAAAACGGTAACATTTTACAGAAGTAGAGAGCCCCACCTTCCCCCCCCCCCCCCCCCCCCCCCCCCCCCCCGCCCCTGGGAGTGGGGATGGTTTCCAACTGCTACTGTGGCAGTTAGCAGGCCAACATGGAGCTCCACGGAGCTCCTTAGAGAATATTGAGGAAGCTAACAAATGGGGTTGACCTTTTGGTTAGCAGCCCGTGTATGTCACCCCTATGTGGCTAGGGCTCCTACGTTAGCATAATAGGCATGATATTACATCCTCTTTGGGGTATCGTGGCGATGGCGTGTTCAGACACCTCCAGCCCTTCGAACAGTACTTGGCACTTCATATATGTCTAACAGATCTTTCATCAAGAAGGTAGCATCCCATTTAGGCCACAAACTAAGTACAGAGAATACAAAAATGTCTTTCCCATGGAACCATGTGCATTCACGCAGTGGATTTTTCAGCTAAGAAGAACTCTCAGGTCCTCAAAGGGGAGAAAAACGAAAACTCTCGCAGTGGAAGAGACAACGCATCTGCACAATCTCGAGTTTCCATGGGCCACTTTAATACTCCCCTAACGGAGAGCCATGCGCCCTTGCGGGCCGAGTCTGTAGGAAGCCGTGGGCCACCTCCAGGGGCACCTGCACAGCGCCCCGCTCCAGCCGCGCTACTCACCGGCACGTCGGCCGCGGGCGACGCCTGTGCGAACAGCTGCGCGTGCAGGCTCTCCCCTTCCCAGGGGCCGGAGCCGAAGAAGCTCCCGGCTTTCTCCGTGGGCGACTCCACCTGAAGACAAGCAGGAAGGGCTTACTTCTTCTAGAACGTCTCATGAAACACCGCTGTCTCTCACACGCTCACCCTCACAGCACAACCCATGCAGCAGGTGTTCTGTGTAGCCTGCCGAGAATGCGGCTTCCTGACACCAAGCTCAAACTTCCATCTTTACATAGAAGCTGGGATTCTCCCACTTCACACACACACACACACACACACACACACACACACACACACACACACACACACTGCTCACGCACCCACCACACATACATACACAACACACAGCACACACACACGCCTCACAGGTACCCTCGCCCCGCCCCCCCACACACACACCCACACATGCCCCTGGGGAATCCCTGATTGGTCGGAGTGGTGAAGCGCTCAAAGGCTAACCAAAAGGCTGGTGGTTTGAGTGGCCTCAGGCTGGCCAGTGCCCTGCTTCCAGAGGTCATCATCAAGAACACCCGTGCAGTGACGTTTTCTGTCACTCATAGCATGTCCAGGAGTGCAAACAGATGCAATGGTAACTTCCTTTAATGATACGCGTATGTGTATATATATATATATATATATATATATATATACACATATATATAAACTATGATCTATAAATCCACAAATATGATATATATATATATAATGGCACTGCCATTGTGTTAATTCTGATTCAGGGTGACCCTATAAGACAGGGTAGAACTGGCCCCGGGGATTTCGAAGACTAACCGTGACAGGAGTAGAAAGCCTCATTCTTCACCCACAGAGTGGTCTTGAACTGCTGACCTTGCATTTAGTGCCCACCATGCAACCACTCCCCACCGGGTCTCCATGTACATATGTACATGCATATGTAAATCCAGTACATGTCAATATAGCATCTATCAGACATTTACCTAAGCAGGTGACTTAAACACCTAGCAAAAAGCTGCCTACCATCTTCGTACCCCTCTCCCCGGTCCCAGCATATTTTCTGCGTCATCGTGAAATCCAGAGGTTCCGGGCACCTGGGCAACACCTCCAATAACCTGCTCGTTGGCACCATCAACATGGAAAATGGCCAGGCCAACTCCGTGCCCACCACTGTCACCTAGGAGGAGCTGGGCCATGTCCCGGGCACTGTGGTGCCCTTAGGAAGCACAGCTGCCACACGTAGTGAGGAAAACAGAGAGAGGGGCCCCGGGGGTGGGGGTAGGATTCACCCCTCCCACCCACCCACCCCCCGCACAGGCTCTTTCTGAAAGAGCTCAGGTTTACCTCTTGTTTGATTTTTTTCATTAAAGGCTGTCCATTTTCTTGAAATTCAGCAACCATTCCAGATTCATCTGATTCCTGTTTAATCACATCCTGTAGGTCATCCACGAGATGAGATGGGGTCTGAGGCTAGAGGGGAGGGTGTGGAGGTTCACATCAGAGGAAAGGGTCTGTTGCACTAGTAAACCAACCACACCCAAGAAGGTTTCCACAACTTACTAGCATCTTCAGAGGGCCGTATTTCATTTCTTGAGCGACAAATGCATGCTTGAATGGTGTAGGGGTTCTCGGAGAACTCTCTAGGATTGATCTTTTGATAGCTGGAGTTCTGAACCTTAAAAAAATAGTCCAATATAATCTAAATCTTTCTACTAAATACAATAAGTTTTCATTCTAAGGGAATTGGACTATGATTTAATCACAATATATTGATTAAGAACAGGGGTAATATGCATGCCACCTATTTTCAAATGCTTCAAGTTATAGTACCCCTATGACTAAAAGCATGCAAATATTTCCATCTTTAATCATCCTGAAGACCTGCTTATAAGTCTTCATAAGAACCATGACCATTTTTCAGATCTGGGACCATGTACACATAGATTTGATCAATTCCTTAACACAAAGTCTACTATAAAGTCAAAAACATTGTTAACTGTAAAAAAAAAGCACTTCTCATACTTGAAAATGATAAGACTGTACTTATTTAAAAGATATTTTATAGCCCAGATTGTCTTTCTCCACCATTTGTAATTTAAATTGGTGAAGTTCATTGGATACAGAGGACTGCTTCATCAGTCATTGGCTTCAAATTATTTGATGTCCTGGGTGATGGGAACAAAGGTCCTATCTATACAGAAACTGCAAAAAGAAAAAGCAAGATTTTCAAAATGTAATCCATGCTCTTGCTTTTTCTGAACCTTGTACTCTGGGTGAAATCAAAGATTTAAAACCTGGTTTTCAGTGAAAAACATAGCACCTCATAGAGTGGAAGGAAAATGATTTGAAAACAACCTCTGCATATCAAGAAAGTGTTAGAATCAATGACAAAGGATAAATCGCTTATCATCCCACCTCCTACCTCTTGGTGTAGTGGTCCCAAGCCCAGGACAGATACCGTCACTGTAGGCCTATACGATAGAGTACATGTGCACCAGCCCTGTGCACAAAGATATTTGGAGACAAGATTTCCTTAAGAAATAGGATAGAGAATTTTATTCTTGAGCCAAGGACTTACAGAGTATTTTCCTTTTGAGTCTTCACAGGCTGATCTCTATGAAACGGTGTTGTAACAGTTAGTTTGTGACCACTGAGAGGGGGTGAAGATAAAGAAGGCATTTCCAAGTCTAAGTTGTCATGGTTACTGGAAGTGTTTAAGAACTAAATACGAGGTGGGGGGAGAGAAAACATTATTTAGATTAAACAGTCATCCTTTGTTCAACCCAACTTTAGAAAACCACACCTGGATAACAAGCATGTTTTACTGACCCAATATTTAAGATTAATAAAGAGATTATTGAATAATAATTAATAAGAACACCCAACGATGTGGAGATGGGCAGGGTAATAATTGATTTCGATTTTACGCGCCAAGATTTGGAGGGTAATTTCCAAGAAATAAAATCTAGCACTGCTGCTAAAAAATGCTGCAAAATCCGAAGGAAATGTTGCCAATAAATGCCACTTGCCATTACAGAAGAGGTGCACATTTTATGAATATTAAAAAGTCCAAAGTGATTTCTGAGAAAGCAATTAGCGTTTTCTTTGAGGATCTCTGAAGCCAAGCTGTTATTTCAGTAGACTTACAGCATGTGGAAAATGCTTGACTAAGAAGTGGTGTCTCTCAGAACACTACTGATCTGAGAGAAGAGTAGGTGTCCCTGAAACAAATGAGTCTAAGGTCACTTAAGTTTGGGAAAGACAGAAAGAACAGCCTCCTCTGCTCCAGGAAGTTAACGATCTGCACAGTGCAAGACACATGGGGGTATGAACAACTCGGAGCAGTCCTGCAGGAGAGAATCCAATTTATAAAAAACGTGTCTGATTCTTTGTTTCCCAAACTCATAACACCTACTTAGGAGGGGGCTTTAAAAAGCTCATGGGGGAAAAAATGAAATGAAAAGAGAATGGCATTTTGCCACAAACTTTCAGAAGCTCCCTTGGATTTAGATGTTGGGTTTTTGTTTTGGGGTTTTGTTCCTTAGCTGATGTTCTGCAGAACAGAGTTTGAAACGTACAGGCAGAGAGCAAGGCACGTTTCTGGGTGGGCATCCTTTGTGCAGACGGAAAGCCGTGCTTAAACTGGACAGGCAGATTTGGAAAACTGGCTTGAAGTGGCAGATTGTCTATTGATTCCAATTGCCCCCATCATTTAGGAACTCAGATCTCGAAACCAGAACGATCATTGCCAGGCCTTAAAAATGGACACGAAAGGAAGTGAGAAAATCCACCGGCAAAAACTGCGCTAATGTATGTCAGGTAACACAATTCAAAAGAGTCCATCTTGAGAAATGAACATTAAAACCCAATATCTTCAGGTCGAACAGGGGCTCCGCCACCTCTCCAGAAGCATTTCCACATAGAGATGGATTGAAACATTGTCTAGCTTTTCGTTAAAACCCCAATGTGATCAAAACAGGTTTGGTGTCCCCCTCCCCTGGGTCAGTGAAACCACACTGTAATGCTGAGTGAAGGAACAGGCAAGGAAAAGAAGGCTACGCTTGTAACAGGGAGGGCAAGGAGGGAGAAGAAGGGACAGAAGCACCCAACTCTCGCGCTGAAGACGTACAAGCACAGGCCATGCAACAGTTGCGATTGGAGTCACCAAAGAGCAACAGGACGCCCGGCACCATCAGCAATCGAGCTGCGGGCGGCCGCTCGCCCTTTGGCAGCGAGTGGGGCTTAGCAAGAGCTAGATTCAACAGTGAAGAGCAATCAGCAGGGCAACAGCAATTAGTCAGCTGTTCCAGAGGATTAGTTTCTAGATCATTCAGTCTCGGGCGTCTGTTGAACATTAGTAACGTCTGTGCAGAAATTGTGATCTACCTGCGAGGGAGAGAAGGGCAGGCTTTTGACAGGGGAGCGCTTGGGAGATGAGCTGCTCACGTCAGCAAATAGGAAGGCCCTGGCGTCTCCCGCGGCTAAGGGGCTGGCCTGCCCCTGCCTTTTTCGAAGGATCACCAGTGGAATTGTGCTGGGCCTTGCAGGAGGGGAGGGCTTGGGTGGCTCACCCGAAGCCTCGCTCAACATGCGTCTAGCCATGAGTCTAGGCACACTGCCCTCCCTTTGCTGGAGCTGTAGGGCTTTGCCTGTGTGGTGTTGGCTAGGTGAAGACTCTGCTCCTTCAAAGAGTTCAAAACTGCTGAGGTCACACCACGATGAAGAGTCCTGAAACAATGTGGGAGGCACAGAGCTTTGAGACGGTGTGTGCATGATGTGGGCCCCCCTGGAACACAGCACTGACAGAGCGAGCCAGAAAGCCAGCAAGAGAGCCTGGCTAAATGCAAAGAGAGCCCCCTCCCCCGCCCCCCGGCCTGCTGGCTTCTCCAGCATTTGCTTCAAGGTTCTGTGACTGCATTGGCCCTAGGTGGGTTCTTCTGTGACCTTCCAGCACTGCTGCTTGCATGCAGTCTGAGTTAAAAAAAAAAAAAAAGAAAACCTTTTCTAGATAGCACAGTATTGACTCTACTCATCCAAAGGGTATGCGATATTTAAGAAAATATTTTGAACCAGCTGAGAAGCAGAGGCAATTGCCTAAGTGTCTGTTTATGAGAGACTGAATGAAAACATTTATTTCAAGATGTGCTGGACTCAGATTTGCTTCACTAAAGATGTCTGGTCTTGGTGAGCTCCATTGGCACTAGGCGTCGTCACCAGTGTTTGGGGAGAAAGCCAAAGGTCCCCCCAAGGAACTGATACCCACTTCCAATACATCGATCTAAGCTCTGGGTGCACAGAACTCTTAATATGCTCTCCCAAAGCGAGGCAACGTTCAAGAGAGGCATAAAAAAAGGATCAAGGAAAACTCAAACGTCATTCCCATAGGCCAAACTCCACTTTGTAATCAGAACCCTCACTCTTTAAATACATACATACATTTTGAAGGTCAAGGGTGAAAAGTTTTACTGGGGGAGCCTATGAAATCATACCTGGTGAGGAGGAGGGGGGTGGCTACTAAGACTGCCACCATACTTGTTTACTTTTACATCAACGTATGCAAACAACATGACATTTGCTGTAGAAAACATGGCATTAGTTTAATACATGGGTTTCCTAATTCCCCTTCCAAAGCACATTCACTTGCCTCCACCGCTCTACTTACAGAATCTATAAATTGGAGTGTTTCTGCAAATTCTAAGAGGTTCTTAACATTGTCCAGAATAGTGCCTTGGTGGACGATCATGCACCTGGCTGGAGACGCGCTTTCTTCCGGGAGGGAGCCGGGATCCACTGGCAGGGATGGAGTGGAGCGCTGCTCTCCCAGGCAGGAAGCAGGTGCGCCGTCTCCATGAGGTTGGCTGGGCTCCGTGGTGGTGGCAGCGGTGGCAGTGCTGTGCCAGCCCGGGTAGCTGCATGTATGGTTCTGCGTCTAAGCAGAGGAGGGGTGGGGTGGCGAGAAACACAGAGTGGGGAGAAGAAAGGGAGAAGGAACTTAGCAATGAAATTGCACAAGGGATCAGATGCTGTTGGAGGGAAGATAAAAGGCGTTGCATCACCCAGAACTTTCGCCTCTGAAACACTTGTCAAGATGTTTCCTTTGAGCAAGGTCGAGCCCCTGCTTTTCAATAGTGATGGTGTGTCAATTACATGATTGCTTGTAGGATTATCATTTTATGAAACTACAACGAACCAGACAATGGCATAAAGTATAACTCTCACAGGAGTGTCTCTAACAACCAAAAAAAGTCTGCTTTAACCTAATCTTCAGACGGTGCATAAACCTTTGCTGTGAGTGAGAGTGTCCTGTGTCTGCTTGCTACCCTCTGACAGGGCCCCCGGAGGCAGGGGCATAAGCCTCTTTCAGCTGCATCTCTTCTTGCTGCTGCCCTGTCCGAGCGAGCGCTGCAGCTTGCAGGATGCAGTGAAGGGCTCCAGACGCAACATGCTCCGGAAAGGATAAGGGCAAGCTAACAGAAGCCTCCTTTCAGCACGATCATGCAACAGGAGAAATTGCCAAACATCAGCTAAAGTGAAAAACTGGTCAGACTAACACACTGCCTGCAGACTCATTTTGTTATTTAACGAAAAGAAGTCAACTCCCAAAGAGACCTATTGGCTATCACTTCTGTTCTAGTCTTTGTGGGTTAGCTGCCTACGTTGCCAAGTTCAAGCTGCATTCCCAGTTTGCTGCTTAATCAATTAAAAAAAATAAAGCTAATCGTTCAGTTCTCACCCATGTCACTACCATCCATGCAAACAAAAGAGTGGCTACTGCTACTTATGGAGCAGGTAAGTTTTGCTTGACAGTGTGTGTTCTATGTGCCTCCAAATCAAGGGTGAAATGAGACAGTATGGAAAACTAGGTTAATAGACATCATAAAGAAAGAAAAATAATCAAATGAACCAGCAGAGTCTTCATTGTAAAATGTACCGATTAAAAAAAAAAAAAAATATATATATATATATATATATACACACACATATATTTATGGGGCTGAGCCCTGGTGGCGTAAGTGGTTAAGTGTGGAACTGCAGCCTGCAGGCTTGGTGGTTCAAATCCAGTGGCAGCTGGGTAGCGCCCACGACCACCAGAGGCAGCGATGCCCACAAACACATACATATATTTATGTTTTAAATTGATTATAGTGCCTGTGGAGGAGGGCACAAAAAGTCAATGACAATAATTCCAAGGGGACATTGTTCTGCTTTTTTTTGCACTACAGAAATGCACCATATAGTCTAGTGCCAACTGAGTTCTATTTCTTTTGTTTAAATATTGCTCATAGAAACCCATTGTTATGGTTAGGATAATATTTAGCCCACAGCCTTTGAGTCAACTTTGTCCCGACTCTCAGTGACCTTACAGGACACAGGAGCCCTGCACTGCAAGGTTTTGGAGACCATACATCTTTACAGGGGTAGACAGCCTCATTATTCTCCCATGGAGCAGTGGGTGGCTTTGAACCACCAACCGTGCAGTTAGCAGCCGGATGCTTAACTCACTGAGCCACCAGGGCTTCTTGAATAACATGTAAAGGAGAAGAAAAAGGAGAACAGCCAGTGTCTGGGTAAAGTCGCCCCTGCCCCGCCACCCCCCCCACCCACCCCCTCCACCTCAGCCCTCGCCAAGCACACCGCTGTGTTCTTACTGGAAGCATCTGCTGCCCTTTGAGCTCATTCTCTGTTGACATTAGGAGCAATTCCAATTCCTTTATTCGTTTTTCCTTCTCAGGGTCTTCGTCATTATAGTGTCTCTGAAATTGGAAGTTGAGGGAGAGAAGGGGCGCAAGTGTGACTACAAGTTGTGAATGCAATGAAAAATACAATCTATGGTCATGAGGAACCCCACACACAGCCTTGGTGAAACCAGTCAACCAAGCAAATTGGACCCCTACAGCAATCTGCATGAATGCTGTGTCAAAGTGATGGGAGCGAGGTAAACAGAGCCTTGAGGCTCCAGGGGTTTCTGGCTGAAGAGCTGTTCCCACAGACAGCATGAGAGAGAAGCAGAGAACCCCAGGGCAAACCCACTCCAGAAGCCAAGGTGGGGAGCAGGGGGGCTCAGAGCACCGTCCCTCTTCCCCACTAGTCACTTCTACTCTTACTTCAGTTGGCCCAGCAAAAAATAGGTGTTCAGAGGAAAGAAAGCATTTCTTAAAACTGGTAGCTTGAACAACGAGAAAGTTTCTTTGGTAAATGGGCTTACCTGAATGGCGGCAGCAGCGGGCTGAGGAACATTGACTATATTCACATGTAAGGCTACAGGATATGGAACGTGACCGGGGACCTAGACCAGATGGGCAAAACAAAGACCTGATCACTTTGGGATTACAGAAGCCCCAGAGGACCTGGCTTCCCTGAGGTGTTACCCCAGGATTGGGCAAATAGTGCTTTTCTAATAAACGTCACTGAGCGATAAAAAAGCATTCTAGTTGAAATCCAGTAGGTCATGATGAAGAGGGGCTCGGTAGCTAAGCAGCCAGAGTGCTCTTTAGAAGCAGAGATGGTGACACTCGGTAGGTCTTATGTACTTTGGACACCTGACCAGGAGGGACCACTCTCTAAAGAATGTCAACATGCTTAGTAAAGTAGAGGGCCATTGAGAAGAAGGCAGACCTTCAATGATATCGCTGACCCGGTGACTGCCACCAGGACCTCAGACATCTCTGGGAGGTGGTGTTAGGCGGGGCAGTTTTCGTTTCTTTTATATTCCGGGTAGCTAAGAGTTGAAACCAGCCGGACACCACAAACAGCTGAAACATGGGGGAAGACCTCTGAAGTGTGCATCGAGTGTTTCTTAGGGAAGACCCATGGAAAATGGAATCTAAACTGCATTTTAAAACGTATGAAAGAGATTTCAAGGTGAGGGACGCATGATATGAGCCATTTGCAATAAAAGTCTTTCTCTTTGACTGATGGGTTTTAATGAAAAACCCAGAAGCAATTAGGATTGTTTGCCTGAGACTTTTCTGGAAAGTCCATGGCCAAAGGCAGGAAACAAATAAAGAAGAGTTAAAAAAAAAAAGTCCATTATGAATGTGTCTTGCAAATAATGTACATGTGAGCTCTGTAATTCAGGATAAGTTTTACCATTATGTAAAGTTTTACCATTAAGTACCATTGCTACTTTTAAGATGACAGTGTCTTCATTTTCTTCTCTTTATTTTTTTCCTACCTACTGAGAACCATTTCCCTACAAATGACATGTAGAAATGACAGGGGAATAATAGGTGGTCCAAATAAAGATTGGGAGTGTGGGAAGGCATCAGAGAATCAATGCCACAAAGCTCTTTTTGATTACGAGTAGGGGCTTCAGCACTTACTGAAGAGACAGATTCTGACACTGCTGCTCAATCATGCCCATAACCTGAATCTCTTAGTTCCTGGGAGGATTTCAGTAAGTCAAGCCATCACCTCTTTAAATGTTTAACTTTCATAATGGAAAAGAAAACTATCAGACCACAAGCCCATCTCCATTCTCCAACAGCGCCTCGGTAAATACATTCTAATTTCAAATTGGATTCGAAGGGGCAAATTAGACAATCATGGTTTCATCATTGGATTCTAGTTAGTGCAATCTGCAGAGCTGTTTAACTCTGGGACCAACGACTTGTTTCTGCAGAGCTTGGCGAGGGACAACAACACCCTACAGCCTTCCTAGAGTTTGCAGGGGGGCTTGCTGGGTCATGACTGCTTAGGCAAGCACTCTGAAAGTAGCCCTCCGTGAAGTGTCATGTTCTGATGATCTCGGGGGGGGGGGGGGGGGGGGGGGGGGGAGCAACCGTGTCTCTCATTAAGTAAATGCTGAGAAATGGCTTACATTTTGTGCTTCAGAAATGTGGTAATAAGAATAGTCATTGTTAACCGAGGGTTGGCCAGCGGGTGGGAGCTGAGCTGTAGGTGGAGCGTGAGGAAAACCTATCAAATGACTGTTCTTCTGAAAGCTTGTGGCTACGGTTGGCAAACTGGCTTTGGACGAATCCTGCAGATAACCTTCCTGTTCAACCTTCCGTCGCATTGTAGAATTCCAGTGGTTCTTGATAGCATTATCAGTTCTGCACAGAAATATATCACATAACAAGTTTATAAGCAAATATCTCCACTCAGATTAAACTTAAATGACAGAAAACTGCTTGACACAGAGACCTTTTGCTTCTGACCATTAGTCATTCTACCTCCTCAGACCCTGTTCTCCCAGGCGCCTATTTAAAAAATAAAAAACAAAAAACCAGTGATTTTCCTTAATGACAGAACAGGACTTTCTATATATTTTGGTATTTGGGGGTTTCCTTGAGACAGGTGTATTCCCAGCATATAACTCTTCAGGCTCGTCCTAACCATTTGAGTAGTAGGCTCTTGTACAGTTTAAAGTTTCAGCTCTCAGAAAGTCTCTCTCTTTGGAGTGGGGGGCTAGTGGTGCCCCCACAGCCAAGCAGGTACTGAGTGACCCTGTTGCTGTGACTGCCACTTCCCTGGCCGCTCTTTTCCTCTCCTGGCACCAGCAAGGAATTTGTGGGTCAAGAAAAATCCTCTCTGGCTGTTCAGTCACCGGACAGGTGAGAGTGGAAACGCGATGGTACCCCTCAACATATTTTCAAAGTGCACAGCATTTTCACTAACGTCGTTCGGGTCTCAGGAAAGTAGTTTCTCAACTCAAAAAAAAAAAAACCGTTTTAAGCCTCCCTTTGACTACTCTGAGGGGGTGGGGGTGGGCGGGATGTCAGTGAAAGAAAGAGGAAGTTCAAGAGCCCCTTTAAGTTTTTGAAGAATCCACAGTATATCCTCCCAGACCATATGTGATAAGAGGCCTCCCTTTACCAGCCTCTTCAATTCCCTTAGCTCACACAGAACTAGCACAAAGGAACTGTTATACATCACAGGAGAACAGAGGTGGCTTCTTTGAAGGACCCAGTCTCCACTTTGGGATATTAAGCTCAAAAAGAGAAAGAGCTTTACCATTAAAAAAAAAATCTTACACTGTTTTGGGATCTTAATAAAATATTTTCCAAATCAACAAAATCTATTACTTTATGTTTAAGATGGGCAATGTGGGCTAAAGCTCGCTTTCAGAGGAGCTGATACTAAGAACTCAAGTAGAAAGAAAATATTTTGAAAAGGATGGTGACAACATATGAACAAATATACTTGATACAACAGATGTATGGATTGCTATAAGAGCTGGAAGAGCCTCCAATAAAATGACTTATTAAAATAAATGAAAGAATAAAAATAGGGGGAAAAACTAGCTCCCATTGAAATCCTTCAAGATCATTTCCTTGTCTGATTATTAAAAAGAAAGCTCTATGATGACATTCTATCAGAACCTGGAAGCTGTTTGATACTTCTAGAAAGGTAGTCATTGTTTTTACTCAAAAGGAAAAAAATGAAGAAAAGTCATAGCGCCATGAAATGAACTCCAGCATGATAAAATGGTGCCCAAGTTTGTTCTTGGTTGCCAACTCCGTCTTTTGAGTGTGGTAGTATACCAAATGCTTTGATCCTCATTGGCTGATCCTCACATTTGCCCAATGGAGCTGTTTATTACTTATTTTACAAATGGAGACGTTGAGGCTGAAGAAAGCCTTAAAAAACAAACGATCAAAACTTGGTCTAAGGTTCTCATCTGGCTGGATTCGGCCATCCTTTTACCCAAATGCTCTGAGGCAAGTCTTCTGTCAGAGAAACTCTTAAGACCTCTTCCAGCCCTAAAGGGTCGGGCTCAGATTCCCCCAAAGCAATACACCTAATGGAATGCAATCCACTCACCGTACATTTAAGACAGAGTTTTCGAAGCCCACTCCCTTCCCTCATCCTCCCAATGAATATAGATTTTGACATAGTATTACCGTCCAGGCAGTAGCTTTGCGATTTCTGCCCATCTGTTCCCCAGTCTCTTGTGTGCCTGGTAAATAATTCTGTCTTCCTCTTCTGTCCAGGAGGTTTTCTTAACTTCTGGATTCAGGTGGTTATGCCACCTCTCCCTACATTGTTTTCCAATTCTCCCCTTTAAGTGCTTGGCAATAACAGACCAACGTTTCGGACCGTATTTCTGTACAAGCTCTATCACCTTCAGATAAACACACAAACACAACCTGGGTTTTAATGGTATGTCATGGGTCAGGGTCATCATTCTGCAGTTACACCATCTTTAAAAATACATATTGGTTTCTCTTTAAGTCTGCTTGGAATCATTGGAAACATGGGCAGAGGACCCTCCACATCCCGGCTACACACTTGATCTGCTTTCTCAAGTTCAACACATGCCTACAGCGGGGAGGGAGTGGAGGTTCACATTGTGACTCGCACACAGTGGGGGGAGAACTTACTCTCTGGTCTTCTTCTTTGGTCCACGGACCCTTGATGAGCTCAGGGTTTAGTACTTTCTGCCACCGGTGCTGGCACTGCACATCTGTTCGATTCTAGTTCAATAAAAGGAAGTTTGCATGGTCATGTTGATATGACTTGAGGTACATATGAAGACCCTGCTCTATGATGAATTAGGCATAGACAACATACAGTGGAAACATGTCCTGGGGGAGGTAAAGGCCTGTTTAGAGTCAACTTTACTATTTACAGAAGAAAAAGGGAGGCTATGAGAGACTTAAAATTAGAAGCTCTGCCTCCTGAGGGAAACCACGCCCCCACTTGGACTAAAGGATCACCTTACACCACCCATGTAACCTCGACCAAACTCAGAGGTAACTCATGTCTGTTGTCTATGGAAGCTGTCACATGACCTTCGACTTGTCAGAGAGCCTTCATGAATGTCAAGCTGTTGTGGAAACCTATCCCAAGTGACTACAGTTTATCCCCATTCAACTGAGAGGTAGATCCCAACTCAGGGTCAGGATTTAGGTTGTCACAGGAACAAAGAAGAACACAAAACATCTTCGATGAGCTTACAATCTTATAAGGATGACTAAACCCCAACCTCCTTGCTCACTGTCATCGAGCCATGCCGACTCAGTGACCTCAGTGACAGGGTGGGACTCTCCCTGTGGGCTTCTGAGACCGTGACTATAATGGGAGTAAAAAACTCAGTCTTTCTCCCTCAAAACGAAAAGAAAGACTAGACATGATTAACTAAAACAGGAACAGGCTTGGATTGGCACCCTGCGAGAGATCACAGTAAAATGGCATTGGAAGAGTATGGGATGGGGGTGGGAAGTGGGGGGAAGAAACCAGGAAATGCTCTTGAGATGGATTTGAAAGGATTGGCAGAATTTTAACTAGTAGAGGAGGAGAGGGAGAAGCCTCTAAGGGTGGGATCCACAGGAACCCAAACCCAGAGAAGAGAAAGCAGAAATGAATTTTACCAGAGCAGCTAACAGAGGAAGTAGGACACAACTGGAGCAGAGTGGGGGGCCTCCGAGGAGCGCCTGAGTGCAACCAGGCAGGTTGAGGCAGTTGCCACGAACTTGGGGAGACACTGAAGTCATACTGGGCTGCCTTTTAGGAAGCTCAAGGATCTGCCACGCGGGGGTGGGGAGTGAACTGGAGTTCAAAAAGCTGCCAGCAGGGTGGCTGGTCAGCCTGGGCATCACTGGGATTGCTCTTGCCTGGTGGGGCAACTCCTGTCTCACCCTGCTCTGGGGCCCTCCTCCCATACCAGATCCTTAGGGATTGTTAGCAGCCATTTTTGTCATAGAAAAGTTCTGTGCTATAGCTGTGGATTGTTGACATGTCATATTTCTTAGCCTGCGTGCATACCAACAACAAATTGTTCTGTCAAATCTTCCTGTATTGCCTGACAACACCGTTCCTTACGTTCCTGACCAGTCCTGGTGTGCTGGCATGTCCTGTGTTGGGCTGCTAGCCCGCAGGTCAGCAGTTCAAAACCAACAGCTGCCCCGAGGGAAAAAGAGGAGGCTCTTAACTCCTGTTAAGCCTCCCAGTTTCAGAAATCTACAGGGTCACTTCCACCCTGCTCCACAGCGTCACTCCAGGACAACACTGACCCTGTGACAGGGAGGGAGGGAGTGTCATTACATTCGTAACTGGACAGAAGGTTTTTTTGTTGTCTTCATTTTCATTTCACTATGACTTCATGCTCCCCCAGAAGTGAATCAGATAGTTTAATGAATCAACATTATGGTAGCTAAAGAATTAGAAAATTTCACGAGATCAGCTACTTAAAAAAAATGTAAACAGGGGTTGAGCCCCGGTGGTGCAGTGGTTGTGTGCGGGACTGCGGCTCCCTGGGATGGAGGTTCAATTCCAGCAGCGGTTCCACAGGAGCAAAGACTGGGCCTCCTACTCCCACCACCAGATGGCAATGATGCCCCCCCAAAAAAAACAAACAAAAAAATGTAAACACACTGTCATCGAGTCGATTCCCAGGGTAGAACTGCCCCCGTGGTTTTAGAGTGTGTAACTCTCCCCAGAAGTGGAAAGCCTCATCTTTTTGCCTAGAAGTGGCTGGTGGTTTCGAATTGCTAACCTTGCAGTGAGCAGCTCAACTCGAAATATCCATGCTCCCTTTGCTTTGTGAAAACACACACACACACACACACACACACACACACGGAGGGATGAAATCACACAGTGTGAAGCCTCATTTTGATTAGGTAACAATGACAGCTCTGACCAGAGTTATTACCTACTGCCGTGGGGTCCATTGCCAACTCATAATGGCCTCTGGGACAGAGCAGGATCGCTCCCCTGGACTTTCAGGGCTGCAGCCTCCATGGGAGCAGGTGGGCTTGTCTCTCTCCCACAGAGTGGCTGGTGGGTTTGAGCCAGTAACCTTTTTGGTCACCAGCCCAACACTTACCCCACTGTGCTGCCAAAGCTCCTTTGGTACACACTAGCAATTCAAATAGCCAATCGGTAGAGCGGTACATGGAAAGGGAGCGATGACAAAGGAATTGCAGACTCACAATTTAAATATTTAGTAAATACTTGGATGTAGAGGATGAGAGGAGTGATATATCTAAAAAGGACTCTGAAATCCTAAACCTGGGTACAAAATATGCCTTCGGACATGAATAGAGAATTCAGAAGAAATATATCAAGTTTAATTACTTAGAGTGTTACAAACCAAAAGGATCATTGATAATTTGCTTAAATAATGCAAATGCAAAACAAAAATCAACCTTAAAAATAAAGTGCTAGGGGGCTGAGCCCCAGTGGCATTGTGGTTGGGTGCAGGACTGCAGCCCACTGGCTTGGCAGTTCAAATCCAGCAGCAGCTCTCCAGAAGCAAGGCTGGACCTCCCACTCCCACCAGAGGGCAGTGATGCCCCCCCCCAAAATAAATAAATAATAAAGTTCTAGACCAAGTTACCTGCATGATTATATAAAATGCAAGTTGTAGATAGGTCGTTCCCCTTCCTATCTACGTATAAGCAAGATGCAATATCCTAATAGCTTCCCCTAAAAGATTTTTTTGTTGTTGTTTTTTTGGGCATCACTGCTCTCCGGTGGTGGGAGTAGGAGGCCCAACCCCATGCTGGAATTGAACCTCCGTCCCAGTGGGCCACAGTCCCGCGCACAACCACTACGCCACCGGGGCTCAGCGCCCCCTAAAAGATTTTTAATTAAGTACTTTTTTTTTATTATTTTGCATGTGGGCATCACTGCCTCTGGTGGTCGTGTGAGCTACTCAGTGCCGCTCCTGAGAGCTGCTCCTGAGATTTGAACCGCAAGCCCACGGGCCGCAGTCCTGCACTCAACCCCTTACGTCACCGGGGTGCAGCCCTAATTAAGTAATTAAGTCACATCTTAAATTATCTCTGAAATAAGTTAAAATATTTGGGAGATATTTTCTTTTTGGGAAAAAAAAAAAAAAAACGAGCAGAAAAAGACCACAAACTTACCGGGAGATAGTTGGCAATAACTTTCCAGTCATCCGTTCCATTCTGTTCCACGAGCTTCTTCAGCTTTTCATCCTAAGACATTTAAAGGTATTTCTAGGATATCAGTTATTTACTATGCAACCCCATTCATGTCAGAATAAAGGCAGGAGCCGATCCAATCATCCAACCCAGGGGTGGGGGGCTCTCAAAACTATCCAGGTACAACAGGTTATTAATGTGATTGTCTAGCTTAGAACGTAGATTTTGTTTCGGTCACAAAAGCAAGATTTTAAACTTGGACTCAGCTACGAATGAATGGTCTCAGGTTGGGACCATAGCGTTATCTTCCTAGGTCTCAGTATTGTCATCTATCACATGGGAAAGGTGATGGTCACCAGGTTGGTGCACATAGAAAGTACTTCATATACAGTGACTGTTGAAAGTTCTACTTTCTGAAAGACATACTGGACTCCAGTGTTAGATTTAGTAGACATTCAACAATCACAATCGAGAAACCCTCGAGGGAAAAAAATCGCATTTTCAGTTAGTTCAATGCCTTTCATATCAAAAAAGGGAAGATCTCTTTCTAACCAAGTTCGAAATGCATGTCTGATGTAAGAGGATGGTTCGGGTTTTGTATCAGTATACTCCTAAAGGAAGTTAGCCCGACTGTACTGGAACCTTCGCTCAACTCAAACGCATGCCATCGAGTGAAACCAACTTGGAGCCACCCTGCAGGAGAGAGCCCGACAGGTGTGGTGGGTCTCCAAGGCCTTAGTCGGGATGGGAGCAGAGCGCCTCCCTCGTCTGTCTCCCTCAGAGTGGCTGGAGACTTCAAACTGTCAATGTTGCTTGTGGTCAGCAGTCCACGCGGTGACCAGGTCCCCCGCTGAAGCACACGAGGCACTAAACTGCAGTGGGCAATCTGTTCTCTCAATGTAAAGACTGTTCACCGGTCCTTCCTTAAGTGTCTTTCTAATTGTGTTCCTTATGCTTCCGCCAAGATAATGGCATTCACACACTGTGTGGGCTACTGGTACAACAGATATGGGGACTAGGAAAGAACTTAGGCAAAGAACTTCGACATCTTTAAGGATCATCCAAGCACCTTTCCGACTGGCTTTCCCAATGATTCTCCTGGGAAATCCTTCCAAAAGGGGCTCTGGTTTAAGTGGAATGAAATGGAAGAAGCGTTCATGCCATTCATTCTCACATGACTCTGTGAAAATGAGTGGCAAAAGGCTTGGAGAACTTAGAAGAAAAGGATTTCCAACCCCCCTCCCCCAGAGTAATTTTGCCACCTAAGCATTTTCCCACTCCTATCAAATATGAATATACTTAATAGCAGAACAAGAAATAGACACAACTCCTGTTTTAAAGCATATGTTTCCAAGGCACCTATGCACATATGTTGATGGCTCTGTAAAATCATCTAGGCCATTCTTCTCAGCCTTCCTACTGCTTCCACCCTTTCAGAGTGCCTTATGTGGTGGTGACCCCAACCATAAAATTATTTTCATTGCTACTCCATCATAACTGTAATTTTGCTACTGTTATGAATTGAGTGACCTCTGTGAAAGAGTCATTTGACCCCTCAACCCCCCAAAGGGGTCACAACTCACAGGTTGAGAACCACTGGTCTATACCTAGGCTATTAAGTGAATACATTATAACATGTTGGGTTCTATGAGGTTTGGGGTGAGGGATGACTTGTTTTCGCTCATTGTTTTGCTTTTGCAAACAGCCATATATATGTTCTGGGAGCATTTATTCATGTTGCACTTTATGTTAGGCATTTCTGGTTGGAAAGAAACACAAAAATGAGCAGGTGGCTACAGCCCTGCCCTCAGCAGGCTTGCAGTCTCCACGGGGAGGCCCCTAGGTTGTGGCAGCCTTCAGACCTGGGGGTTGGGGAAGACACAAATGCAATCGCCCCCGGGGAGCACAGGTGCAGACATCTGCCTAGCTGGGGGGTGCTAAGGATGGCTTCCCAGAAGAGCTGACAGAGCGTGAACTGGGTGAAGAAGAGGTCCCAACAGGCAGGGGGCCAACGCCACTGCAGGCAGAGGGAGACACAGATGTAGCCTCAAGCAAGGAAGTTGGTGAGGGTAACCCAGTGGGAGGTGGAGTTGCACAGGAAGGCAGGGGTCAGATCACGAAGAGCCTGCTGATGAGGGTGACAGCAGTGGTTGAGTTGAAATTTGGTTTCTCCTAACTGCCCCTCTAGATAGGCTTCCCCTGGCCTTGGACAGAGTGATCAGTTACCTCTTCCCTGGTCCACCTGGTTTTCCCCAAATGACGCTTTCCAGACTTGGGGAGCAGCCCATCATAGTCATGATCACACATCTCAATGTCTTCTTCATCCTCGTCGCTGCTGTATATGCTGCCAGATAGACAAAGGGGCAAACGTAAGCTGTATCAAGGGGACTGGGACTATTGGGTTACCAAACCCACACACAAAAACTCCTCAACACTCTTTTCAAAGGTTTCCCAGATCAAACTCTGAAAACTTGCACAACCAGATTCTACTCTGCATTCTATGGCTCTGGTTTGGGGAACTGGTTCTGCTGTTACTGGTCTCCACAGATACGGCCGAGGGCCTGGCACTTTCTTGTTACCCTGCATGTTTAAACGTGTTGTTACTATTAGACCAGTGACAGGTTACACATTTGGCAACCTGCCTGCCAATGGAGGTTTCAGTTTAAAACTGAAATGTTACAGGCAATAAAAGGAACAAGGACCCATGTCCTTTCTATAAGAACACACTCCAAATCTTTGGCTTATGTCACACCCTTTAAATAGTTCTCAAACACATAAACAATTATGTTACCTCAAGGGGGGGGGGTGTTGGTGATTTATTTCAAGAAAAAAAAGTTTTCAAGTTGTAATCCACGCAGTAATATCATTGTAATCGTCCTTTAAAGATTAGAAGATTAAGGGGATCAAAGAGGACGGATTTTAAAAGGATCAGACCATTAAGTGGCAAAACTGTTTTGTAAATAACATTCAGACCCCAAAGTTCAAAAATCAGGCACAGGTAGCTCCAAGCTCTGGCTCTCCTTACAATAGTCAGTTTCCAAGGAAACACAGTTAAGTCAGTGGGACACTTGATGGTCAGAATCTGGTTTACTCTTCCCGTTCCCTTCTCGCTGACTGGTGTTAGAAATATCCCCAAATCTACCTAATTCAAATTGGAAGGATTGTCCCAGAAAAAAGCCATTGGTTTGAAAAGAACACAGGCCTGTTTTTGAAAGAGACTTTTCTTTCTCCTACTTCATGGAAAGGTTTTGATGGCCTGTGAAGGAACTCTCATGGTTATTAATCATCGATTTGAAGTGATAAGAGCCACTTCGAACACAATTAGTTTTTAACTCTAGGTTTACTTTTAAAACACAACAAGGAAAACTCTACTGACTGTGCAACTTTGCTAAAGTGTATCATTGAAAAATTCGCCAAGCTGAAATCGGAGACAATTAAGTAAAGCAGTACTACAGTGTGAGTTTTTATTCTAAAAAAGAAATATGTATTCACGTCAGATTTCAGCTTTCTAGGCCAATTCCCACATGAATCTTAGGAACTCTTTACAAGTCAAAGTGCTCCCCCAAAATCCTGAAGTGAGGCTTATTCTCATTTAACCCTATTATTTTGGGCAATGAAATAATAATATTCTGGGCAGGATCAATAGTGACAGGTAATATATGACCCAACTTTAAAATAGGGCTATAAAAAGAAAGCTTATTAAAAGTTTATTTTGTACTCTGTAATTTTTCCCACCCCCACTGAGTGTCTATTCATTTAACCAAGAGCCTAGCTGTCTTCCACACTGCAAACAGGCGGCACTGGGCACTTTCTGGTTAATGGTAACTGTAGGGACTCTCATAAAATACAAGCATCATAAAGCACACACACACACACACACACACAAACCCAAACAAAACATTATGATAATATCTGGAACTGTGGGTCAGCCTCACTTTAAAAAGTCACAGAAGGGAACTCCTAGGAAAGCCCTCAAATGAAGTCCCCCCGCCCCCAGGAAGCATCAGGGACACATGGAAGACCAGCGTCATCTGAATGTCCGCTCACAGATTCGACTCCTTTTAACGTTGGCGGTTTCCCCGGAGCTGGTGATCAGGTGATCACGCTACCGGTTCGAACCGATGGAGCCATAGGGCACCTCGCTCTTGGAAACAGCCTCACACCCAGGTAACAGGAACCCATGCGAACCGCCCCCAGGGGGCAGCCGTCGCCAGGTGAGGGAGACGAGGCATCCCGTTGGCCTCGCCTCCATCCGGCCGCCAGCTCAGGCAAACCATTCCCCCTCTCTTAAGACCTCAGTTTTCCTTGTCTCTAAAAAAGAGCATGGGTTCCATTTCTAAGGTGGCTGTCAGCGCTCATACTGGCTGATTCCATTCCACAGTGTCTGAACCCCGAAGCAGAGAGAGATGTGCAACACCGGGTCTTGGGGGGGGGGGCACTGTGGTGTGGGAAGGGAGAGCCGGGTGTGTCTGGGGATCTTACACTGGGAGCTCCCCCACCCCCACCCCACCCCGAAAACCTGCAGCCTTGGCTGGGCGGCTCGCCTTTGAGAGCTATTTCCTTGCTCTGCTTCGCCGCCCAGGTTGCCTCCGGAACACGATTAATTTTTACTACGGACCCGAAGTAACTTTTCCTTTATCTGCTCTGACAAGATCTCGGAGCCAACAGTCAAGACGATTTTCAAAGGCTGATTTCAGGCTTGATAGCCTCGACTCTCCACCTGCTAGACCCCCTGCGGTTACAGGAGTCGCACTATGAATATTACATTCTGTCAAGGAAACAAACCCTGCAGAGAAACGAAAAAGAAAAAAAAAAAAAAACGGTGGGGATGGGCGGAGGGTGGGGGGTGGGGGTGGCCTCCGCTAGGGCCTGGGAAGAGGGAGGGGAGCGGGAGGAAGTGCCTCGTGGTTGTTACTGTGATTCTAGAAAAGGAGTTTAGACTCTTTTCGCTGACCTGGTTCAAGCTCGCGCTGCAGTAAACGCCTCTGGGTCCCCAGTTGTGCTTCTTCCCCACTTCCCCCACCCCCACCCCCGCACCCAACCCGGGAAGGTGCAGGCTCCCACCCCGCCGGGCCGCCACCCTTCCTCGGCTACCTGGGCGCCGGGGGCAGGGAGCGAGGCACCGCCCCGCTGGGGCAGCCCAGACCTGAGGCTCAAGCCTCTGCCCGTGGCGCCTCCCTGCCCCCTTCTCCTCCCCGACTTCCTACTTGCACCAAAAGCAAGAAGGAAAGAAAAAGAGACAGGATATGTTGTGCCTTTGGAGCTGGGGGCGTAAGTGTCCCTGGCCGCTTCGCTGCTGGATCCCAAAGATGAAGGTGCAACTTCGGGGGGGGGGGGGGGGACGCGGGTAGGGGCAGCACCCGCCACCCCTCAGTGTCCACAACAAGGCGCGAGATTTGGGGAGGGTGTCCCCAAACTGCCTCTCTTTCCCTCCGGCGCCTCGCCAGGCCCGGGTGCCGCTCCCGGGGCCCCAGGGTAACCGCTGCAGGCCACATACCCACGCTCTGGGCAACTTTCCGGCGCCGCGCGCGAACGGCGACCACCGGCTCAAAAATGCCCGAACAGTCACCAACCCCGAAGGAAAGCCAGTGGAGGTGATTTGCCCCCACGATTTTGCTCCGGAGTCCGTCTCTCTCCCCCGGGATTGGCCGGGACGTCCCTAAAGGTGCGGACACAGGGCGCAGGAGGAGCGGCCACCGCCGTGCGTCCACGTGTGTGCGCGCCGGGCGCCCGGACCTCAGCCCTGGAAAAGGGCCAGCGGAGAGAGCGTCCCGGTTGCGCGGCAGCGACCTGGGGTGCTGCATGCGCATTCCCTTTCCAGAGTGGCCACTGTGCGTGTGGCCGGACTACCCCTGCCCACCGCCGCACGCCGCCGCCGGGAGCTCCCGCGCCTCCAGCTAGCGAAGGGCAGGGAACGCGGAAGCCCTAACGCCGGCAAATGACAGTTGGGAGCGGCAGTGCGTCCCTTCTGCCAGGCTCCGGGATCCACTGGAAGGGATTTTGCCAGTCACCCGGGCGGGCTCCCCAAGTGCGGTGACACGTGCGACTCGCAGTGTGTGTGTGTGTGTGTGTGTGCGCGCGCGCGTGCAATGTTTGCAATAGAAATAAAAGTCTCCCGGAGCACAAAGATTGGAGTTTTCAAAACCAGGGCTTCAGTATTTTGCAAATGTAGCAGCCCCTCTCTTCCTCTCTTAAAATCTTCTCTCCGGCCGCCTGTCCGCTGACACTCTTCCTTGGCCTCCACCAAGAATGAATGACATTGAAATGAATGACCTGAAGCTACTAAACAACCCGACATCTTCCCGGTATCTACCATATGCTCTGCCCTTCCGAGCCCAGACAGGTCTCCATGCATCCAGCGCTGAGACGCCCAGTCTCCCTGGCCAACACCCGCGGCACCCAGCCAGGCACCTGGCGGACCCGCGGGCGCTGGCGGGCACCCCTCTGCCCGCCGTGCAAAGCTGCAGCGTGCTCCCCCGCAGGGCCACGGACGCCCGGGCAACGTGCACAGCGAGCCGCAGGGCGTCCTCCCCCACGTCCTGCTCCTTTCCCCCCCGCACGGACGTGCCCATTCATCCGGCTCGCGAGCGGCCGCTTCGGCCCCTGTTCCAGGCCGGGGCGCCACGTCCGCGCGGGATCTGACAGCCCCGGAGAAGCGCCGCGAAGGAACTCCCACCTGCTCGCGGGCGCCTCCCGCGCCGCGCGCTCCCGCCCCGCGCCGCCCGTCCGGGCTCGCCGTTACCTGTGCCGGGGTCTCCGGGCCATGGCGCGGCGGGCGCGGGGGCTCCGCCGAGCGCCGCGGGGACCGCACGGGGCTGCCGCCTCCCGCTGCCCGCCGCCTGCCTACGTCCCTCCCCGGCTGCGCAGCGGCGCTCCGCACCGGCCGGCGAAGTTTCTGGGGAGCGAGAGGAGGCGGCGGCGGCGGAGGAGGAAACAGGTTGATATTAAAGTATAAACTCTGTAAACAGAGATGCCATCAAACAAAGAGCTTTGGACACTCCCCCTCCCGCCAAATCTGGCGCCCCTGCAGTGCGCACGCGCCCTGCCCGCCGCCTCCGTGGTCGCCCTGGCTGCCGCCCGCGGGGTGCTGGCCCGGCCGACCCCGCTCGCAGTGGGCGCTCGCGCCGTCGCGCGGAGCCTGGCGCGTCCGAGGCCGGGGCGGCGCGCGGGCGGAGAGCCCAGGGCCGGGGAGGCGGGGGGGGGGGGGGGGGGGGGGGGG
>PVJH01018501.1:0-38854 GCA_004026705.1 Nesogale talazaci | reverse complement strand
ATGCCAAAAAAAAAAAAAATGTAATCACAGATTTGACAAATGTATTATGTGTAATGGAGAGTACTTTGAAGTGACAGGGTTGTTTGTTTTTTTAACTAAAAATTTTTTGAAAAGTTTGTATATATGTATATGTATATACATATATACACACATTTTATCTTGGAAAATAAAGGTTAAAGAGAAAATAAAATATATTGCTCTAGACATTGCATTTAAGTTTATTTTTTTACAAAAAAAATTAAAGAAACAAAAACAAAACCTGTAAATGTTTTCAATACCATTAAGTGACTTTTATTTTTTATATCTATTTTAAATCATTTTATTGAGGGCTCATACAACTCTTATCACAATCTGTCCAGTCATCCATTGACTTTTATTTTTTATATCTATTTTAAATCATTTTATTGAGGGCTCATACAACTCTTATCACAATCTGTCCAGTCATCCATTGCCATACTATATTTTTACCAATAAATTAAATTACCATTATCTGTATAATGTCCTTAAATTTCTTTCGATTGTTTCAGAACTTAAAGAGCCACTTATGACTTTTTTTTTTCAAATCCTTTTGGGTGGGGGAAAAAAATCCTTTTATTGGGGACTCCTACAGCTCTTATCACACTCCATACATAAGTCCATTGTATGTTGAGCACATTTGTATATCCGTTGCCCTTATCATTTTCATAACATTTGCTTTTTATTTAAGCCTTTGGCATCAGCTCCTCTTTCTTTTCTCCTCCCTCCTGAACCCTTCTCCCTCATAAATGAAAAAGTCATTTTGTTTAAAAAAGTAAAATACATAGCTTTGGGAGAACAATTCCATTTTACTTTGAAAAGTTTTACTTTTCATATTTTACTTTGAAAAGTTTTTTTTTTTTGGGGGGGGGTAGGGCATCACTGCTTCTGGTGCTCGTGGGCGCTACCCAGTGCTGCTCCTGAGAGCCGCAGCTGGATTTGAACTGCCAAGCCTGGGGCCGCAGTCCCACACTCAACCACTTATGCCACTGGGGTTCAGCCCTGAAAAGTTTTAAAAAGTATTTATAAAAAGTATTTTAAAAAGTATTTTGAAAAGCAGGCAAGTCCTATGGTCAGAGAAGACGGTGGACAGGAAGAATTCGGCACAGGGAAGGACCAGGACAGACCAAGAATGGACGATTTCCTTCTCACCTGTTGATGAAGCCTCCACAGCTTGTCGTGGGCCAGGAAGTTAGGAAATCACGAAGCCTGAGCAAGGTCAGGTTTTTTGGGCAGACTCGGAATCCCTTCTCCAAGGAATCCGAGGAGAACCAAACGGTAAAGAATGCAACCAACTCCTCCCAGATAGGGAAGAAGCGTGAGGTCCGTCATCCTTGGCCTCAAATGGGGGATTTCTTGGCCCCATCTCTTTTGCATGGAAATCTGGGAATCAGTGTCTTGAGAAAGTGCTGTGATTTAAAAGGAGAAGGTAAGGGGTAAAAAGAACTAGAAATTGCAAGAGGTCTACAAATGCCTTGACGGGGACTGAACACATGGGATTGGAGGAGAGGGAGGGTCTGGAGGGATCTGATGTGGGTGGGTGTTCTTTGTTTGTTTTGTGTGTGAAAGGATGAAGGGAAGGGATTGATGTGGGGAGACTTGGGATTGAAGGAGCCCATGATGGCTGCTGTATTTGTAGCTTATAGTGTCAGAGGAGTGAGTTCCCTGTGTGCGGGGAGAATGTGAATGACTCCCAGTATACGATAGCCTAGTTATCAGTGGACCACGCATGTGCTTTTGGCCCCAAGAGAGCAAGCCCATAGTTTAAGGAAAGCATGGGGATAGTTATCATAGGTTAGATGTTCTTTTTACTTAGGACTATGTTGAATTTTATAATGAAGTGGAGAACATCAAAGCCTTTTCAGTGCTTCCATCTAAGAAGAGGACACAAAATTGTCTGTCCCCGAGGAAGGTAGAAAGGAAGGAAGGGTAGCAGTGGGATGGACTGTGGACAGAGCGTATTTTGCTTGGTTCACCCTGACCCACTCTTCACTCTCTCCTTGCTTTTTCTTCCTTGCTGTCCTTTCTGAGGTCAGTGTGGGAGCACCAGTCCTCATGGTCTTGTTTCTGACTCAGGTGTTTTGAGCCTGACCAAAGGGGGCTTACAGTTAGTAGGGAGTGATACCTTTCTGTTACTTCCTTTGGGACAAATGGAGTGATTCCCACATAGAGATTTCATAATCAGTCTCTTTGAGGGTGGTCCAAAGGGGATTGGTCCTATATGCTTGTTCCCCCTGATTTCTTTTACCCTAGGATCTTTTGTTTGGAGTAACAGACAGGATTCATCATAGCCAATAAGCGTTCTCCCTTTTTCCCCCCTCCCTCTCTCTGTGTTTAGAGGGGTATCCCCTTCTTTACCTCTATCGAGTAGAGTGCATCTATTTTGCTGTTTTAACTTCCATTGTTTAATTACTCAAGATCATGCACGTGTCTTGGCTGGCAAGTGGCGGTGGTTTTGTTACATCGGGTCCTCTGGGATCTTTCTCCGCTTCACTTCCACTCCTCTTCTCCTTGCTTTCTGCAAAGCAAATCCTTCCAACTGTGCCCTGACCCTGTGGGCACGGCTTGCTTCTTTCTCACGACCGTATGTATATTTTGAGTGGGTATATTGAAATGAGCAGCTGTGCGCCTGCTGAGTCACTCCACAATGATCTGATTCTGCTTTAGCTGCTCAACTGGCAGAGGCATCATTCACACTAAGATGCGAGAGACTTCCATCGATGGATCATCTTCTCGTTGGAGGAAGGGAAAGACCACTAAGAAAACTTTCCTTAAAGATTAATGTTAGCCTACTACATAGAGTCCATTAATGTAGTTGATATTTAAGGTGTCATTTGAGGAAACTATGAAAGTACAAAAAGCTATTAATGGTAATCACATTGGAAGGCTTAGTGATAACTATTGTAGTCACACACACACACACACACACACACACACACACCACAAATAAAAAACAACACCAACACCAACCTGTGTAAGTTTAATGATATCAGCCTGATTGGAAGGCAAACTTGCCTGGAATCGTGAATACACAGATGAAGAGTTGCTGTTACTGGTCTGTTGAAGTTGATAAGCAGTGGTCGTTCGAGCACAGGGCCACTCTGTGTGCTTCACAGAACGGGGTCGCTCGTCTTGTGACCGGTGCCATCCCTACAGTTAGCATTCGAGTACATCGGTCATTCATTGACGCCACTCAGGGAGGGACACAGTGGTACAATACTTGGCATCCATTTAGAAAGAAAGAGTGAGACTTCCAAAAATTATTTGGATTCAAAAAAGAGTATAAAACAGTGTCTATTACCATTTATGTTAATCCGTGGTACAGCAAAGGGACTTTTAAATACATTTCAAAATTTAATCCAAGCCATTCGTCGCCTGTCGCAGTCCCTTCTATAAGGGTCAGCTTCTTCCTTCCGCATTTCCATACTGGATTCACTGGCTAAGTATTTTGTTGTAGTTTCATGTTGGGATAACATCTGATGTTACAATTTTCTTTTTTCTCCAAATGTACTAATTGTAGCCTCTGGTGAATCTGTGGCTTCTATCGGCCAGATCTGTTTTTCTCTTGACACTTCCTCGGGTTCTCTCTGAAGGTTATTAATAGGCGTGGAAGCATGGTTTTCCAAATCGTGGCAGTAACTGTTAGCAGACCTGGGGCGAGTGAGGGTGGGGATAATATGTCCATTTCTGACTGGTGGGTCTCCTTGTGGGAAATACTTGAATGTATTTTCAGACTGTCTCAGAGGTCACTGGGGATGGCTCTGGGCATATCAGCTGGTGTCTGCAGCGAGAGATCCAAGTCGTCCTTTCCAAATGGGATATTGTCCATTAGGGAGTTGTCTGGAATAGCCAGCGTCTGCCAGCCGTCTCTTTGTTTGGCTGCTTCTCTTGGATGACACTCTTGAAAACTGGGATCCAAGTTTCAAATGATATCTTTTAATTTACTTCAAACACCTGGTTGCTACTCTGTGAATTTGAGGACACAGAGCTCTCCCTTCCCTCAGTCCGTTCTGAAAACAGCACCTTCCCACCCCATCCGGAGTGCTGCACAGATGGAGAAGTGAAAACGAATGGGTTTCAGTTTATGTGGACGTTTGGGCTTGTGCCAGACATCGGGAGGTACTTGATCCAGATAATATGCTTACGTTTTGGTGGGTGATACAGAGATGAGAGAGGGGGGAAAGATAAAATAAACAAACATTTCACAGCTTGCCCTGTGCTGCAAAGAAGAGCATGTATTGCGTGAATATAATTCAGCACAGAGTGAGGGCAGGAAAGTCTGAGGCAGGTCTGGGTTTGGGAGTAGGTGGGTGGAGGGTGGCTGAGAAGCAAGACTGGTATGGTCAGAGTATAAAGAATCATTTTAAAAAAATTATTGTAGACGTATGCTCTAGTATTTTCATTAACAAAAACTAAAAAGGAATGCATATCCTTTCCCTTGATGTTTCTTCTCTCCCCTCCCCTTCCCTCCCCTTCAAATTATTGCAGGCAAATTATAGTGGCCTGAGACTTGAGACCATGACAACAGATCGGAGGTGCATGAGGCAGACTTTGCTTTGTAACGGGAGAGATAGAGAGTGCTGCAAGGTTTAGGTAAAGGGGGAGGTTCAAGTGAGGCAAAGGTCGGCTGGGGATGAGGTTGCCTCGGGGTGGGGTGGGAGCAGAGGTGTCATCTAACTGAAGACTTCCAGAGGAAGCGGGGCTTTAATGAGTACCCCAAAGTTCTGGATCTAGCCATGGGCTATGTGAGGAGAATTGCAGGGTCCTTTCTGTCAGCAGGTAAGAAGATTGTTGTGGTCACAGATTGCAAATGGGAAGCAGTGGAGGGAGCTGCCTCTGAGAGGAATATACGGAAACAGCTGGGAGATGATGGGATCCTATCAGGTGGAACAAAACAGGAAAAGAGTGGCCATTCGATACCTAGGGTAGGAATGGGAAAGTGAAGGCCAGGCTCCCGCGGCCACGCCTGATGATAGCACCGCCAGTTCGAGGTGGCCGTGAGGCCTGTACAGAGTGCTCCTGACATTAGACGTCTCGGGATCTTAGCCGGCTTTCACCATTAGGTCAGGGTGTATAGCAATGTCAGGCTCCTTTGGTTCACCCCGTAAAGCAGGTTAGTGGGGATTATTTCTTGCATACATAGTAGCATAAGCAAAACCTGTCTAATATCCCCACTCAGACCCCATCTTTCCCCCTCTTCTTGGACAGATAATACTGATTGCTTATTTGTTTGTTTCTTTTCTCTCCTTCAGACCCAGGTCGTAGGCCCATCTGTCGGGACCACAGTATTTATCCTGCACTTCCTTTGGTCAAAGCTCTTTCTGGAAATACTCGGTCATCGTATGGTCTAACTGCACGATGACCCACTCCAGGCCCCAGAGTTCAATTCTATAGGTCTTGTCTAAGAAGCTCTTTCTATTACTTTATTATGGAAGACCAAAGTATATGCTCATATCCTGAAACTCAGACCCCAGCTGCTCTCAGATTAATCTAAAACTGAGTCTTGGCCTTGTATGCAAGGCCAAACCCACTACCATTGAGTGGATACCGACTCCTGGCCACCTCGTGAGACATGGTGAAGCTTCCCTTGTGGGTTTCAGAGACTAACTCTTTGGTTGTTGTTAAATTATCTTAGTAGGGGCTTGTACAACTCTTATCACAAGCCTTAGATCAATTGAATCAGGCATGTCTGTACATATGTTACGTTCATTCTTTTCTGGATGCTTATTTACTATCGAGCCCTTGGTCTCAGCCCCTCCTCCCGATAGATTGTACATTGTTATTGTCAGTGCTCACGCTGACTGCTGTCTCCCTTCCCTCATGTTTTCTGTTGTTCTTCCCCCTGGAGAGTGTTTGGGTATGTGTTGATCTGAGACTAGCTCTGTTTATAGGAGAAAGCCTGCTCTCTTTTCCTTTGGGGAGTGACAGGTTGTTTCAACTGCTAAACCCAGCTCGGAACCACTAAGACACCTGGTCTCCTCTTCAGACAGAGTGACTGTGTTTAAAACACCAAGTTGGCCGTTTGTTAAATGGAGGAAAGCCTGCTATATATGTCGAAGTCCCGGTGGGGGAACTTAGTTTTCTCTCTCATTTACGCTGTAGGAAAGCAATCATGGGGTGGGGGAATGTAGCCTGTGAGGTTCCTGATGTTTCAGGAAAATGGTGATATGCCCGTTTTTTTCTAAGTCAAAGAATAATGTGGTATAGTAGAAGTATACACTATTGGGATCACACACACAACTTTGTGAGCTGTAGAATAAAATGGAGTAGAATAAAATGCACCACTATTTTCCTGAATTAACGTTTATTTCCATGAAATAGACTTCATTAAGTTCACACACACACACACACACACACACACACACACACACACCCTGCCATGGATGACTTGGGTGGCGCAGATAGTTCATACGTCCACCTGCTGACCTCAATATTGGTCAAGCGAGCCCATTATGCAGTGACTTCACGTAGGTGGGGGAAATGTCCTTCAAAATAAGGGTGAGTGAGTCTATGGCTCATGTCTTTTGAGAGTTTTCTAGCTCAGATATTAGAAATGGACGTTTCAAGAAATTAATTATTGAATGAGTAAGTACTCTGTAAATTATGTGCTGAGAGAATAGATAATAAGCCAAATGAATTTAGACCACCAGGCAAGACAAGTTAGCTTTCGGTCACTTTTTGAGGGGAAGGACTCCGCTTAGCACTCCCCTTGCACCTCTGCCCTCATCCTTGACACCGTGCTGTCCCGTGTGTGCTGCTAGGAAAGCCTTTTTTCCCTGGTCGGGTTACAGGTGACCAGCAAGGTTGCTTGCTCTGAGCTCCCAAAGTTGAGTACAGGAATAGATTATTAATATTTCGAGGGTATTGCAAGTATATCATCTTCCTTGATGATTCTAGAACCAATACAGGAGGACTTCCAAAAGCTTGTGGGTAAATAGGGGAAAAAAATGACCTTTTCCATGGATCTTGTGAAGTTCCCTTGTATAAGTATATATGGGCAATGTATTTCTGTGTATCTGACTTTACCCAGCTGTAAAATTGTCATGAGCGAAAGAAGTGACAAACTTGGTTTCAAGCCCACACATGTTCGAAATGGAGCTAACTGCGAGCCTCTTCACTTGGTATCACTCTGGGCTATAAATGGAGCTTGAAAAGAACCCTGGGACTTGGAAGGCGGTTCTGTTCTGCCCGGGTTATGTGTCTGTTTTTAGTAGTCTCATGGGTATGCTGTGTCTCTTAAGAGGATAGACTCGCAACCTTGTGTGAGAGGGTGCTGGTTTAGAAGAGGGTACTTTTCGTTGGTGGCAATAAGGGGGAGTATAGCCCTTGTCTGATAGTCATTTTCCAGATCTTTGAAGGACCAAGTTCATTTGCCACGAATGGAGGTGCTCTGCCCCCAAACAGAGCACAAGTGTGTTTATATGATAGGCACAAATGTGTATTTAGGGGTCACTGGTGGTCTCAGTTCAGGACTTTGGCATTATGTGATAGATAGCATGAGGTTTTGGGTGAATCCAATTGAGCGAAGCATTTAAGTGACTCCCTCCTTATTGAAAATTTTATCCTGTTTAATATACTTCACATAAAATATTGTTGCTATGTTGGAAAAAAAAAAGGTGGGGGGGGGCGGAGGAAGACTGACAACTCCGAGTGCTTTTTTTCCTTCACCGACACAAACTTGGTTGAGATGTCAAAGAGGTCGCTGAGATCTGTCCCACTGGGGCAGAGGGTCATGTTGTGTCAGGGACGGGCTGCTCGGTGTCCATCGTCTGATGTCATCGGCTTCTGTGGGATCGTAGAAGGTATTTAAGAAGTGAGGCAGCCGTTTTCAAAATGTGGCCCAAGGACTCTTGGAGTCCCCAAGCCATTTCTAGTGGTTCCTTGAGATATCCTTGCTTTGTGGGAGGCTAACTTCCCTCCTCCCTCCCCCCATATACTACCTTTTGCAACAGATGGGAAGCAGAACCATCTATGAGACTCTGACTATATACTACAGCAGCTCTTACAGAGATTAGAGAAAACGCCATGACACTCTGCTCACTCACTAAACTTGTTTGGGAAATGTGATTTTTAAAATATGTGTGTGTGTGTGTGTGTAGTAGCATGTAGTGTTATTATTTTTAAACAAGTATTTAAAATATATATTTAAAAGCTAAGATAGCAATATCGATAGCCCATATACATAAGTTTTTAAGGCCCTGATAATTTTTTAAGAGAATCAAGAGCCTTGAGACCAAAAGTTAATAAATGAAAAACCACCAGAGTGGAGCATCTGTGAACTGTTTTCTGTTTCCAGCTCTCTTTCCTTGCCAACTGACATCTGAAAATTCCTTACTTGCCCCACCCCCTAAAAGCTTGAGAACATGAGGAGTGAAAGTTTCCTAACTTTTATATATGGGAAAATTGGTAATAGAGCCATGGAACTTTAAATTGGAATTTAAAATATGATTAGAAGTAATTAAAACGTGATCAATATATATTTTTTCCCCCTGAAGACTCCCCTTTTCTCAGTCCTTGGCCTTTGGTGTGTCCTGTTTATAAATGTTTGAATTAATGGGCTATCAGACACATTTCAGACACAGAACAAAATGACAGCCAATAAATGATGGTGATGTCTTTCTTTGTGTTTGTTGTCCCCCCTCCCCACTGATTTTGGGTAGATTTTGAACTCTTTAAAGGCAGCTGGTTATCTTGAGGAGTAAATTTATAACTCTCTCCGTGTTCTATTTATGGACATAAATGAGTGTTTATGTATTTGACTAATACAGTCAAGTAACAATCCATTTAAAGTTATTTGAGGGCAAGGGCTTTCATTGACTTTGTGACACAGAGAGAGATGTCAGTGGTGTCCCCACCCCCCTTCCTTCACACAGCATGAGAGTTCACGATTTGCAGCCTTTCAACTTTCCAGCTTTTACAGTTCCCAGAAATAAACAATGCAGATGAAAGTAACCATGACCATCAAGGTCTTACCTCTAAGTGATTTGGCCATCACGCAGCAGGTGCGTGTCTGTGTGGTTCTGATCCTTTAGCATGGTAACTTCCACCGAGCTGATTGAGCAGGGCTGCTTTTCATATAACGATTACGTGCGTACCTGCTCAGCTTTGGAAGTCATCAACAAGGCAGGCAATGACGCCTGCCATCAGGGAGTGAATTGGTACGTTTAGCTTAGAAAGCGAAACAAGCGGCTGCAGCTGCACGCTGCTTTGCCATGTAAGTGATGGCTAAAGGTCGGAACCAGTGGCATGAATGGCATTTTCTCAGGGTATGCAACTGTCATCCCCGTTGCCTTCTTCATCTCCTGTCATCTTTAATGTGAACCCTGTGCCTTGAAGTATACGTAGCCTTGCGGGGAGTGGTGGTGTTATGGGGGTGTAGGAAGCTCTACCTCCAGTCATGAGAAAAGGAGACTGAAAACCCAATCACAGTTAAGTCTAATATGCTTTTAATCCTTCAGTCCTTTTAGCATCCTATTAGGACAGTCTATGCACTTTTGCCCGTTTTGTGGTCAGCAGGGTATAACATAAAAATCTCTACTAAACCCTTTTGGAAATTCCTGGTCTTATGACTGGGAGTGCCTTAAGATAACTTTGCTTAGATCTAGTGAAGAACACAAGGCAATACGATTGTCTGAGAAGGAAAGGTGGGGTGGGCTTGGGATTGCGATCTGAAGGTGGCGGACGTGACATCTCGCAGTTGCTTAGATCTCTCTTTCCCTCCACAGCTGTACGATGGTAGATGGAGTGATGATTCTTCCTGTGCTGGTGATGATTGCTTTCCCTGCCCCGAGTATGGAAGGTAAGTAGGGACACGGGACACACAGCTGTTTGGGTTAAGATAACACCGTATGTTGTGTGACTTGTTGTCAGCCAGGTCTGTCAGACTCAATACCTCCCTCCTTTTCTTTTTTTTTTAACCCTAACCCTAACATCCTTCTAATCAAAATTTGGTAATGATCTTTGAAGATACTGTGGTGGTGGAATAGTTAATGGCACTTGGCTGCTAACTGAAAGACTGGAGAAAGCGCTGGTCATTGTCACTTTCTTTAACAGAGAACATTTGCCCCCTCTGAAACTTGATGGGGGCAGTTTGGCGGAGATGCTGCAAAAAATTTATGGAACAAATGAAAAGATAGTGGAATCTTCCCACAAACTTTTTGACGTCTCCTTGGACTTTCCCCTGTGGATCACTCAGGGTGGCAGCTGCCTCCCTGGCAAGGAGTCTGCTTTGGTTTCATCAGATTGGACTTGACAACCCCTTGACTGCTTGAAGTGCATTTCTTATAGACTATAGCTTGCCTGTATGCACAATTTGAAAAACTGAACAAAAGATCCTTAATGGTCTTACTGGAAGCAAATACAATGGGGAAAGATAGAGATTATTCTGTAATTAATAGAAATGGGTATAATACTTTGTGTAATACATTTTAAGGTAGATGGGCCTGAGTGCACTAGAAGATACAACAAAATAACTATGATTGCTTGGGGGTTTCCAAAGTTCGAAGAAAAATTCTGTTTCCTCTCTTTTTACATGTAAATGTTTTCTTAATTGTGGCAAAAAATATATGCAACACAACATTCTCCACTTCAACAGCATTCACCTGTGTAATGCAGTGCTACTAATTGGATCCATTTTCTCTTAATTCCACTTTGGACAAACTTTGTGAAGTCTCCCTGTTTCTTTAATCTCCGTGAACAAAACATCTTGGAAAGCAGATTGGTCTGGGTGTGTTCTGTTGGTAACTTAACTGTCCATTGTAACCTGCTGTCCGAGTTGGTAAATACATTTTGATAGAATAGAAAGCTGTTCTTCAACTTAGTGGTGTTCCTGGAAGATTTCGTGGGCAATAAGACAGTGAAAGGAGCCCTGGTGGTATAGTGGTGGTGAGTTGGGTTCGGATCTGAATGGCCAGCAGTTTGATTGTTTGTTTGTTTGTTTGTTTTTTGGGGGGTGGCATCACTGCCCTCAGGTGGTGGGAATAGGAGGTCTAGCCTTTGGTCCGTGGAGCTAGAATTGAACCTCCATCCCAGTGGGCCGCAGTCCCGCACACAACCACTATGCCACCGGGACTCAGCCTGGCCAGCAATTTGAAACCAGCAGCTCCTGGGGAGAAAGACTGGGTTTTCCAGCCCCGTCAGTGGCTACAGTCTTGGAAATCCACAGAGGGTTGTTCTGAATCAGCATTGACTCATAGTTTAAAACAAGCAAACCAACCAACAGTGAGTTTTGTTTATTTGTTTGTTTTGGATGAGAGTGAAAGACATACTTTACAGATATATGTATAACACACAGTTAGGTCCTAGGTTCAATGAATTACACAGTTTTTCCCTGTGTAAATGAATACTCAATGGAGCACCTAAAAGTTGTGCGGTCCATAGGCCAATTCTTTTTTTTTTTTTTTTAATTTAACTTTTTTTAAATTACTTTTTTGGGGAGATGGGACATCACTGCCCTCTGGTGGGAGTAGGAGGCCCAGTCTTGCTCCTGGAGAGCTGCTGCTGGATTTGAACCACCAGTCCAGTTGGCTGCAGTCCCACACACAACCAGTACGCCTCTGGAGCTGAGCCCCCAAAGGCTAATTTGAGTTGTGTGGTATGACCAGTCCTTTGGCATCTCAGTCTTTTTTCTCTCACATATGCAAAAAGCTGTTTGGGGAAGGCATTCCCTCTGTTTAGAACATAAGAGATAAAAAGTAGGGGGGGAGGGAATGCTGGGGATGGCGAGTGGGGAGGAACACCGCAGGGAATTACTCACAGTTCCTTGCAATTGCTACAGGAATGCTAGTGAACACACACATACACATAACAGGTAAACAAACTCTGTCTTAAGCTCACTAAGTAGGGCTCACTTTATTTTACAAGGCATCCTTGGAGAGTAATGCTTCTGATATGAATCTCAGATGGGACAGTAAGCCTCTGTTCTAGGCCCTTTATTGTATAGTATTTGGTTATCTATAATTGATGAATTTCTAGGGAGACATAATTTAGAAATCGCTATAGCCAATGCTATGAAAGTATCATTGTTAAAGACACTAGAAATTCATTTTGACTTGTAGTCAGCTTACGGTTTGATCAGTCTTGCATTTTTTCTATTGATACAATATGCATTATCCGCCCTGTCTGATACGATAGCTGCTGGCCAGAAGTAATGATCAAGCCCTTGAGAGGTTGCTAATATGAGCTGAAATAGTCTGCAAATATAACAAACAACCTGGACTCAAAGATATAGTGCATCCCAACTCTATTTATTACTTGAAACCAGAAAATAAACTTTATGTTTCTTTTTACTGCCACTGAAAATTCTAGAATAACAATGTGCCTCACTGTATAGTTCCTTTGAACACCACTGTGACAGACTAATTTAAGGAGATAGAGTCTAACCTCTACTCCAGTGCCCCAGAGGGTTTCACAAAGTTTGTGGGGTGGGGGAGGGAACCATTGTCTTTCTATTCTAGTTTTCCACATGCATTTCATAGACCCCTTGAGTGAAATGGGAGGCCTTATCTGACCTTCCCTGACTTTCCTATTTGATAAGGCAGAGGTAGACATATATCTTTTATTACCATATTCTGATACCAACTGTGCCCCTCCTCCCCATGATAATCTACCATGGTGCTGAGTTCAGTGATTCATGGAAGTGACACACACAATTCACAATTAATAGAGCTTAAAAGGGAGGCTAACAGGTTTCTACAAGTCAGGATCAGAAAACATATAGGACAAAGTTGTTGGTCCACAGCCACACCATTCCTCAGGCAGCAGCCAGGAATTAGTGTTGCTCCTCTGTTCTCTCTTGTGGCTTCCTTGCCTTGCCCATTGGTCTTTGCTTGTCTCCTTTGCTTTGTTTCACGGCCTCAGTGCTGCAGTTTCTCTTGCCTCCAGACTTGACCTCTGCTACTTCAGACAGAGATCTTAACCCTGATCCACTAGTGTGGGTCTTCTTCTTATCGTCTTAGGACTTCTCTTTCTACTCCTAAGATGCCTCTTATATATAGAGAGGTGGCTTTGCTGGATGGTTTTTTGCCTTTCAGCAGATCATACCTCCAAGCAAACAAAAGTTGGTGATTTGCTTCACAATAATTCCACCTTAATCATGTCCATTAGCACAGCCGGGAACTCTCTCCAAAAGTGGAATTACAGTCACAGACATAGAGGCCAAAATGTATAATGCATCCCTTAAGGGCTTATGACTAGAAGGGCCGTATTAATTTGCTACATATCAGCCTTTGTAGATTGTTATACATATTCTGATTATAAAGCAGTTATGTCAGGGTACATGCAATATGGATCTTGAGCAGCAATTTTAGAAGAATTGGAGGTTTTCGCTAGAAGAAAGGATCCTAGTTTCAAGAAATTGGTAAGACCAGAGGGCAGTGATGCAAAAGAAAAACAAAAATAAGAAATTAATAAGAAGAAGCAGGCTGATATCAAAGCCAAGAACACAAGTTAACAGTGGTTCTCAGCAGGGGTGGTTTCCCCCATGGGGGGCATTTGATGATGGGGGTAGAAATTGAGTAACAGGCTAGTTTTAGGATCCCCTTCCCCTATTTTTAATTGTTGGACAATAGAGTCATTATTAAAAAATCCCAGGAATGTTGAAGAATAAAGAGCAAGAAGTTCTTTGCTCCAAGCATCCCACCCTGTCCGAGGGACAATGCCCGCTCTTTGTGACATCATGCAATTCTTTTGGGTTTCACTTGCTCTCGGAGTGGATGTGCGGTATAGAAAAGAAAAATAAAACAACCCAAAAATGGCCGTGGAAGAGAAGTAGATGTGGGCATGTCACTACAGAGAAAGAAAGAAAGTGGAGGAAAGAACGGGGAAAGAGGGGAGAGCAGGCATTTATGGAACAAGGTTAGCAGGCATGAGGCTGGTTGTTTTCTCCGTGCTTTAAGCTCCCCGTAGAATCCCTCCGATGACCTCCTCACGCTTCAGGGAAGAAATGTAAGGAAGTGAGTTAGTCTGGGCTGAAAGCGAAGCAGGTCGGCTGTGCTCTTTGGCCCCCAAGGCTTTGCTTTCTCATGGACCACCAGCACTAGGATCTCAGGTCTTTTACAGCTAGAGAAAGAGCAGGTTGCCCATGAGCTACAGCTGCTAATTTTCTAGCATCTGCATTGCTTTGTCAGTGGTGCTCAAATGGCTTTGGCAATGAAAAGAAGTCTCAGGGACTGTTAATATCCCGCAAGTAAATACAACAAAAATCTCAACGAATAGAGGGAAAAAAACAAAACAAAACAAAGGAACCCACAGCTAATTAAAAAAGCAAAGAAAAATCTATTTCAAAAAAATAGCTCTTTAGTACAAAAGCTTGGATTTTTAAAAGCTTTTTAAAACAGAATGTTCAGAGAGTACTACAGCCTAGAGTGCTCTAATCATGATAGTGGCTGCCTGAGTCCTGTCTCCCTGCCATGACTCAAATCCCTGTTAACTGTCAATAGCATATTCCATGAAAAGATGCTTTGTTCTTGTGTATTTCCTAGGAGCTTAAAAAAAAAAGGACCAGAGAACCCCTATTTGTAATGCACTCTAATGTATTCAGCATTAGTCATAAAGCAAATGTTACAAACAACATACTCAACCAGAAGAGGTAAATAATAGGGCAGATAACAAAAATCTTTATAATAGTCCCATGTATGGTCTAGTGCTGAGCTTTTGACTAGCAAGTGTCAAAGGAAGCAAACAGACCCATGCTGGATTTTTACAGAGCAGCTAAGGTACCTTATTAATTGTGCTCCTGTTCTTGGAGCATAAAGGATAGATTTCCTCATTATGGAGAAGGAGCGATGGTTTTCCCATATGGTTAGCCACGATTTAACTCTGTTTCTAAAAGAATCTAGCTAACCTTTTTGAAAATATAAGTATAGTTCTTGTGTGCGGACCTTCAGGAGACGTTCTTTTTTATGATGGTATAGAACTACATACATGACAAAGTATGAGAATTACCAGTTGCCTCTGTTAATAATTATTGACATCAAAATTGCCCTGATACAGTTTGGCATACTTCTCCTTGTTTTTACGAAGTGCCATCGAGTCATTCTGGCTCATCGAACCTTATGTCCGTCAGAATGAAACATGGCTCAGTCATGTGCCAGCCTCATCATGGTTGCTGTTTGGACCATTGTTGGCGGCCAGCCGCTCTCTCAGTCCCTTGGCCCACTGGCAATCCATCCATCTCATTGAGGTCTGCCCCTTGTTGGCTGATCCTTGCCATTTGCTGATACAGTCACAAAAACAAAACAACAACACCTTTGAACCTCTGTCTTCCAAATGAACCCCAGATGTTTCTGAAGTATTGATTAGAGTGATAACACTTCAATTAACTACAGCAGTTCTCGACTTGTGGGTTGC
Source organism: Nesogale talazaci (assembly GCA_004026705.1). Classification (NCBI taxonomy): domain Eukaryota; kingdom Metazoa; phylum Chordata; class Mammalia; order Afrosoricida; family Tenrecidae; genus Nesogale; species Nesogale talazaci. Next base: position 23,491 of record PVJH01018501.1, on the reverse strand, counting down.
AGCCCCTTTGGGGTGCAAAGGACCCTTTCACAGGGGTCGTCTGATTCACAACAGTAGCATAATGATAGTGATGAAGTAGCCATGAAAATAATTTTATGGTTGGGGGTCACCACAACATGAGGAAGTATATGAAAGGGAAGATTGGGAACCACCGAATCGGTCTAAAGGAGGGATTTTTGATAGATATTAGCAAGTATGAAGGTTTACCAGAATGTTTTCAAACTGTGGTCTGTGGTGCCTTAAGTGATCTGGGTGTAAAGAATAATTTTGAAAAAGTGTGTTTGGAAAATATTGGCTGATGGACCTACTTCTTGGGTTATTAGTGTGTTCCATTGAGTGACTTCCAACTCATTGCAGCAACCACGTGGGACAGAGGAGAGCAGCCCCCAAAGCTTCCTGGACTTGATTATGTCCAGGAACAGATCCCCAGGCTTTCTTTTGTGGAGCAGCTGAGCTTGTTTGAACCTTTCAGCCATTCCATTCAGAGCCAAGTGTTTCACTCTTGTGCCCAAGAATCTTCTTGGTATATGTGGGTGATTTTTTTTGGGTGGGTGGGGGTCATGGGGAAGGATCACTGGATTAAGTGCTTTATATATTATCTTCCAATCTTCATGATTAGCTTACATATTTTTTGGGGGTGGTGGGTGGCAGCAGGGAGTAGTTTTTTATTAGTTAAGACTCTTGCTTAAGGTTATATACCCCACAGGAAGGGTGATATGCTTTGAAGAATGGCATTCAGGAATATCAATCATTATCAATCCTCTTTGGTTTTCTTAGTGTTCCTAGCCCTGACGATGCTGTGGATTAAGCATTAGGCTGCTGTCTGCAAGGTTGTTGGTTCAAAGCCACTGGCCATGCCGTGGGAGGTAGGTGAGGCTGTTTGCTGCAGTAAAGTGGCTGGGAAAAATGGAGCAGTTCTAGTTGAAGGCCATGGCTTTGGAATTTCTTGGTTTATGTGAACTACAGTCACATTTCCTTTTTTTTTTTAATTGTTTTTTCAAATCACTTTATTGGTTCCTCTTACAGGTCTTATAACAATCCGTACATCAGTTGTATCGAGTACATTTATACATATGTTGCCAACATCCTTTTCAAAACATTTTCTTTCTACTTGAGCCCTTGGTATCAGCTCCTCCCCCTCCCCCATGCCCCCCCGGTGAACCCTTGTTAAATTATTATCTTCAGGCTATACCCTGTTCACTGTCCCCCTTTATCCAGAGTTCTGTTTGTCCCACTGGGGAGTGTGTTATACATCAATCTTTGTGGACGGGTCCTTTGTTCTCCCCAGTTTGCCCCTACTCTCGTGGTGTTGCTACTGCCATTACTGTTCCTGAGGGCCTTCTATGTCCTAGATTTTATGTGTACAGAGTTTTTATCTGTACCAGTCTACATGCTCCCGACTAGCCAAATTTGTAAGGTAGATCTGGAGTCATGATGGGGGTAAGGGGAGGGGTGAGGGAAGGAGAGAAGCATTTAAGAATGAGAGGAATGTTGTGTGTTCCATCAGTGTTATGCTGAACCCTGGCTGAAGAGTCATTTCCATTGTGTCTAGTGCAAGCTAGAGTCCAGTTCATTCCCTGCTGTCCGAGAGGGTGAGATGAGAGAGAGCTTCTAATAGATAACCTCACCTGGGTTTATGCGTCGACGTCTCGGCTGTCATACCAGCTTTTCGTTTTCACATTCATTAGATCTACAACTCTAGCTGCAGGAAGAGTTTTATTTGCTCTCACACAGAAGAGCACTTGAGTCTTAATTAACTGTATATCCTCCTCCTTCCTTCCCATTAATAAGACTTATTGTGCTCTAATACTGCTGTTATCCTGCGGAGGAGAATCGGCCCCTGTTTGTTCCCGACCGTCCTGCCTGACTTGCCTTCTGTCCCTGAGAGCGTGTGCAGGTGAAGAAGACCACGGCACGGATACGTCAACTGGAATATTGCTGCTTCAGAAATATCTCAGAGCCCACAGATGACCCACATTTTATTGGATTTGAAAACCACAATTAGATTTTTCATAGCGACGGTGGCGGGGCTGCTTCACCGAGCTTTGTTGCCTGTCCCAGAGAAGGTTGCTTGGCCCTGAGTGGTTTTCTGGGCTGACTTGATTTTCCTATTTCCAAAGACATCATCGCTCAGACTTTCCAGCCCAATTACCCAATGAGCAAAGGAAGGGGATAACTTCAATAGACCTTTTGTTAGGGTCCACAAAGGTGCCCCTCTTTTCCTCTGGGAGGAAGAGTAGAATAGGCCTTTCTTTGCACATCTCATTATTGAGGATTCAGGAAGTTCTTGACGGGAGTGAATGAATGTGAGAGAGATGTCTCTGTATTAAATTTGTTACTCTCATTTCTCATCACCCCCACTGTTCAAAATATTTAGCGCACACGCAGCCCTCCTCCTGATGGCATATTAGCAAACAGGAGACATTTTGGTGAAGGGGAATGTACTCAGTTATCCAGGACGATAAATTAACTATCTGGGCAAACTTGTCCCCCTTTAGGTTCTTTGCTTCTTCAATGTCAAGTTTTCGTATGTAATGAAAGGGTGCTTCTGAGCTGATCCCAGGTGAACTGCAAAAGCCCCCGCTTCTTACCGCTTCCTGCCTGGCGGGGGTCTGGTTCACCAGCGGGGAGCTAATCTAGACCAACAGCCCATGGATTGTCCAACATGAAAAACCCATACTGTCCAAATTTAATGCCTTTCGATGGAGGAAGGGTGAGAGAAGGATTTTTAAAAGTTAAGTATTGGGCAGATGGGACAAAGTGATTCCCCAAACCCCACCTTATTAAATACTTTCCTGTTAGTCACCGGTAAGTGTTCATTGCCACGCAAAACCCCTCACAGCCCTTGAGTCGAGCCCAGCTCCCGGGGACCCTATAAGACAAAGTAGAGCTACCGCTCTGGGTTTCAGAGATGGAAGTCTCATTTTCCTCCCATGGACCAGCAGGTGGATTTGAGCTGCTGTTGGCGCCCCGGTTTGTAACCCACTACACCACCAGGGCTCTGGTACTCAATGTAGCTTCTTAATTACCTTTTATGAGACTAGCTCATAAGAACCAGAGGGTAAGACCTATTCTCTCCTAAGAGAAACCCAATAAAGCAGAAGATTTGTGAGAATGTTACATACACAACGCTGAATCCTCAAAAAGAAAGAAAACAAAATGCATCTAAAAATTAATTGGCAACCCTGGAAACATCACTGACTGCCCTCCACACACTCCCTCTGAAGCCGAGCTCGGCCCCAGGGCAAATTTCTCTAGATAATGACTTAAAAAAAATTCCTAATATTCCTGATGACTCAGGATGAATGGTGGATCCATGATAGTGTAAGCAGACCGGCTGTGGGGAGTGGCTTCAAATGTTTGTGTGTGACCCCTGGAACCAGGCCTTCCAGCCCGAGTCATTCTGATTTAGCCGCCTGCAGAGAATGTTCCCCCACCAGATGTACTGACCCTGCATCTACTTTTTCAAGATTCCCCAGGCATAGAAATCACCTGGGTATACATAAGCATGTTGATTCCATAATTACCTGAGGATCTTATGAAAATGTAGATTCTGATTTAGGGTAGATGGGCTGACCAGAAACTTGACAGCATAGGGTCAAACCCACCATGAGCTAACTCAAAAGTCTTGACTATCAGAAATTTTGTGTATTTTAAGGAAGAGTCCTCTCATGGATCGAATCATACCCCCTTAAACATCTGTCCATTTGGTTGGGACATGGTTCCAGGCCTTGTGGGTCAACCTCCATTTGGTGAGGGTGCACCCCACTTGGATCACACCACTGAATCTTACAAGGGGTGAGAGGAGAGGGGAGAAAGCAGACGTGACCTTACCCTCAAGACACAAGAGCTGAAAGCAGGACACATGCTTGGGATTCAGGTCCCTGTACGGGGGACCTCTGCGACTCAGAGGACACCGATGCCAAGGCCTGTGGAGCTCTCACATATGCTGGGCTCACACATGGTATAAGGAGACATAGGACCCCGCCGCCCCCAGTCCCATGGAGAGAAAGTTTTCCCCAGAGTCGGTCTTCTCCACCGAGACACATGGATGGCTAAACTGTGAGAGAATAAATGTGTTTATTGAAGCCTCGACTTTTGTTATTGCTGTTACAGCAGCATCCTATAACGCAGACCAAGGACTTTTCAATGACTTGCTCACATCTGATGTGAAAATGTCAACTCGCAGTAAGGGTTCTCTCTTTGATGGCTTCCAATGCATTTGCATGTTCTTGCTCTCTTTCCCTCCCTATTGAATTGGTTCCATTGTGTCTCAAAAGGAAAGTTGCCTTGATCCCGTCGCTGGGTCTCACTACCCACTCATGGGTCACTGCCACAGCGTGAAAAGGACACGTGCAGTCCGCTCCCAAGAGCTTACTGCCCACAGGCTTCTGCTTCTGCCTGCAGAAAGCTCCGACGACTACCCTGGTGTCGTCTGGTCTACTCTTCTGGAAAGCCAGCCTCAAACCTTTTGTTCTTGCGTTCACAATATTGTACAGCCTGACCAGCCTCTCTCCCTAAGTCCCTAAGTGACTTGCCTTAAAGAGGAAAGTTTACATTTGCACCTTCGCAGACTTGGGTCATCACACTGGAGCAGCTGCTGCTTGATACAAATCAGCTGAATCTAAGCTCCAGCCAGCGGGGTGTTTCCTAGATCCGTGCTTAATGCTGCGCCTAATTCTTTGTTATGGGTTAGAGCAGGACATGGACTTTCCGAGGAGATCTATATTTCAGGGATGTGGAGAGGAGAAGGGAAAGAAGAAATTCCTCGTGGGGACCGGGTGATGAATTGCAATCTCCTCCGTTTAAATAGCCCCTAGAATTTTCTTCTTAAACTATTATTCAACTGATTTATGGGATAGGTAGGCTCTTCATTTTATTACACTTATCATCTATTTTTGCCTCACTTATTTGATCTTTTGAGTTCCAATACCTATGTTAGACCAGTTTCGTTGGGTGGGAGGCTCAGTGGATTAATTCTAGAGGGTTGTAGAGAAGAGAGGAAGGAGAAAGCAAAACACCCAAGGTCCCCTTTCGAGGTTGGCTCCTGTGACCTGGATGGTACCATGGAATGATTGCTCCGGACTTTGGTTTACCTGCCTCTGTGACTGTCCTGCGGCACGTTGCTATTAGGTAAGGTGGCTGCAGGTGCCCTGGGAAGCTGTCCATGCTTCCTGTTTGTAAAGGTGAACCTGAGGACCGATCCCCTGGTAAGCCCCGTAGGGAATGATCGGGTCATCACTGCTTCGTTTTGAACTCCATGTCCTGGTGGGTGTGCCTTATACTTCATTTTGCAAAGGGGAGCGGTTATTTTTGGTGATCAGCTGGTGCTTTTAAGAGGAAACTTGGAAGAGAAGGCTCAGGGCTATGTGGAGGAAGGGATGACCCTTTTCCAGAGAAACAAAGGTGAGCACCAGGACTGGCCATCATCTTGTTCAGTGTCCCTGGGCGTAGGTACCACTTAGCCTCTCCGGGCCTGCTGGCTGCAGTGGGCTAACGGAGCCAGCACCCCCGGGATGTTAAACTGGCGGCAGGACTCACGGGATGCATGTGGAGTCTTTGTTCGGCCAGAGTGAACCCGAGAGTGTAAAGTAAGAAGTGGAAATTGGTGGTGCTCACTCCGTTTCCTCCCTAGTGTCTAATACTCAGCATGGTGCGTGCCCAGTAAATGTGTGACAAATACATGGATCAATAATGTAGGCTATAATAATAATCACAACAGCAACAATAGCAAACGAGATGAAGTTACGAACACGGGGATTCTGCGGGACTTAGGCCGTCATAAGAGAACATGCTTAATCAAAACAAAACAAAACAAGCTGTGGCAGTCATGTGCTTATGTTAATTTTATGATTGAAATGTAGGCTGGAGTCTATCCTGTTAATCTGGAGATAGCCATTGAGTAGCCAATGAGGCCTCTATGTGGGCATGGCTTTCTTCTGAGACTTTTGGGAAATCTCGCAATATTTCCCTCGTGAAGATGAGAAGCTATCTCCCTGGTTGTTGGGAGTTAGTTCTCAGAGATGATGAATGATGGACAAGACAAGATGGCAGCATTCGTGAAGCTGGAGGAGCCGGCAGAGAGACCACACGGCTTTGCCTTGATGGAGCCAGACCTCTGAAGCTGGGGCGGCCACATGGAAACCTCTGCCAGCGATGAGTTGCTTCTGCTGTTGATGGACCTTGAGCCCTGGAAGCGAGGAGCCATGTGGAGGCCCCTGCCAGTGCCTGGGTTCTGCACCCACAGACCTGTGACTTCGTGAATCGGAAGGAGACTTTATAGACTGATTTCAGGTATATGGGCTAATATTGGACTTATGACTTTAACTGGACTGGGCTCAACGTCCTGTTCCTCTTATGTATAAACCATTCCCTTATATCCATATGCGTGTCTATGAAATTTGTTCCTCTAGCCTACCCGGACTGACACACAAGCAGTTCCCTGACTTTAAAAAGGAGGCTCAGTTGTACTCTTTCAGTTAGTGTTGTTGTTGTTTTTTTTTAATCCCATCGATTCCTATCTGCTGGATACCAGTTGACCATGCTGCGGTCAGCACTGGTGAGGTGAATGTGAATGGAAGGATCCCAGCTGGAGAGTCCAAGTTGAGTGGACAGCTGTGAGCCTGGCGATGAGAGAGGGTCCTCCGTGAGTCTTGTCGAGTTGGAGCAAGATGGCAGCCTGGGACTTGAGGTCTCTACAGGAAGCACCTCCATCCCACACTGGGACAGAGACTAGGAACAGAAACCCAAGGAAACGGAGCTTTGAATGGGCGAACAGGTCTTTGACCAGAAAAGGAAAGCATAAGAAGGACAGGGAGGCAGGGGAGAGGTTGAGCCCCGAGGCCTAAGAGGGTGGAGATTATGGTTTGGAGAGTCAGGGTTGGCCAGAACTGACCTAAGAAGACATGACGAGTTGAGGGCTTGTTAGCATGAACCTGAGGTGTTGGTCTGGTAGGCTGAAGGCAGTGTGGAGCTGTGGAAAGGTGGAATAAAGGTGGTTTGCTATGTTTTTAGAGTTCAGATGAGGTTGGATGTGGCCAGGTTAGAGTTAAAGGGAAGATGAAAACCAGACCTTCTGCAGTTTTGGGGGCAGGCCAGCCTACACGCTATACTTTAAAGGCCTCCCAACAATAGTAACTCACTTACAGTTTGGGACTAAAAAGATCCCTTGGTGCCACAAAGGATTTGCACTGGTGGCATAGGGGTTACACGTTGGGCTGATAACCTCAAGGTGTGCAGTTCAAAACTATCAGCTGCTGCTCAGGAGAAAGACGAGGCTGTCTGTTCCCTTGGTAAAGAGTTAGTCTTGGAAACCCACAGGGACAGTTTTACCCTCTCATACAGGGTCGCTGTGAGTCCGCATTGCGTCTGAGGACAGTGGCTTGAAACTGACCGGTGTGCTGCGGAAGAAAGAAATCCTTCCGTGAGGTTTCCAGCCAGCAGGCCTCTGAGGGAACCCACCCCGTCTCTTCAGTCATGGGAGTCAGCTGGATGGCAACAGGGTTTGGATTTTTCTGATGTGATGAACTTAAAGGAAAAAGCACACAAAGAAAACGAAAGCCTTGCAGAAAGAGAAACTTCATTCCAAAGAGAGGACCTCTGTTACCGAGGACTCACAAATGACAACAGTGCCACAACAAAGCTAATAATAATTCCACCCCACGTTCTGTTTATGAAAACAGAAGCCTGAGCCACCGACTTTTCTAGTGACTTTTGCAAGACATTTAAATCCCTCTCCCTGGCCCTTTGTTCCTGGGCTGCCAGGGTGTGTCAATAAACCCCCGCTCAGAATAACCCGGGCAGCCAGAGAGGAGGGACAGCTTGCTCCCTGGCATGCTGCTGGCCAGGTTACACCGTTCCGTGGCTCCCCTCTTGGGAGGAGCACTGGGCAGCTGGTTGCCCTGGCAGCTGTGAAAGGTGTATGTCTCTTGGCTTCCCGGGGCTTGACTTTCCACCAAAACTTGCCTTCTTACTGAGCATGTGCAGCTCCCAGCAACTGAAAATAGCCCCCTGAGCACCTGTTCCTTGTACACTAGCTCTTGGCTGACCGACATTTAGGACCAGAGCTCACTGAGTAGCTAGGGGAGATGTGTGAACCTTCAAGGTTCTTAGGAAGAGAGGGAGAATGTCGGCCTTGGTTTAATGGGGGTGGGAGGTTGCAGTGTGTGTACAGGAAGTATTGGCATACCCCCCACAGTTCCTATCTGCTCAGCCCTGAAGTGGCCAAGCCGACTAATACAGATGTATTTTCTCTTGGGAGGAAAAACTCCTGGATGCTCCCAACTTTGGGTGTATGGGAGCTCCATTTGAGAGAGTAAAGACATTGGAGTAGACGTTTTTTGGGGTGTATTTTTATGCTTCCTCAGTAAGCTCCGAGGATTGCCAGCAGATCCTTTCTTTTGTGCCCCCTCCCCCAAGTTGTTTTTCATTCACATAGAGCAACTTGTACATTATAGCGAAATTTGCATTATTCCAGAATAAGGTCTTCTTTAGACACTCCATTGAAATCTGCCAGATACCATCTGCTTATGAGGTACGAGATCCGCTACCTGCTGTGACTGTCCCCACCAGGTGCAGCTCACCCCACATTGATGTCACATGTGCTCTTAGGTGTCCCTGGCAAGTCCCTCTGCCCCAAGGGGCTGCTCTTCTAGAATGAAAGCAGGGAAGATTTCAACTACACCCTCAGGGAAGAGGTCAAGGCGTTGATGTGAGGTTAACAAACACTTCATAAAAGTAGCATGCACTAGTCCAACAATGTAATGGCTACGTGGCCCAGAAGCGGTCGAAAGCAAGGCAGGAGGTGTGTACTACGGAAAGGCGCAGGGATTACTGGTAGTAGACCTTTCTTTCAGACATCTCTTTCTAGACTGCTGTGCGTTGGCAGCCCAAATGTGGGTATCCATTGGCTCACCGAACAGGATCACAGTGTGTTCGGAGCTGCCTGTGCCCATCTGGGATGCTTTCCATTTCCTTCTGGGCTTCATCTCTTCGACAGGCTTGCCATTGCTGGACAGGCTTGGCACGCCAGTGTGGATGGAAATACTTCTGAAACGACTGGGGGTATTAAAGCTACTATTTTAAAGTGACCCTCCGTAGATACTCGGGTTATCTTTAGGCCATCAGCGCTCGGCAGCTACTGGAGCCAGAGGGGATCTGTGGAAACTCGGCTTGTTGCTCTCGCCTTGGTTTCTGTTTAGACATTCCTGCTCCCAGCCAGTGGCCTCGTGACATATCTCAGATTTAACTGGCCTTCTTCTGCCAAGACCCAAGATTATCATGGAAGCTGGGTATGGTTTCCTAGGCTGCAGAGGCTGCAGGGCAGAATGTGAGCATGCCTGTGTGAGTAAAATCAGTTGTGGTTCACCCTGTGTCTACTTTGAATGTGGGTTCCTTGGCCCTTCCCATGGGCGCATGGGTAAGAAGCTCCACATGGTCCAAAATTAACCATCTCATCATCCCTGTATGATCTTTTGCTGGTGACTAACATGGTAATCTTCAGTATGGGACTTGACACAATATGATCACGTGGCTCATATTCTTTAACCTGATGAACAAAGAAGATACGTAAAGCTAACCCGTGAAGTTCCAGAATATAGGTGCATAAGGCATGGACGTACAAGCCATGAGGCTGAAGACACGGAATTAACCCCTCATTTTCCAGAGTACAGAAACAGATAGGGCCTTGGGAGCATAATGAATCGGGAAGTTGTGTCAGGAGGCTCAAACTTGCCCCGCCACGCCATCATTTCCATTTAGTTATCTTAATCTCATCCAAGGCTCGAAGAGAAGACTCGAGAAATTACCTTGTTTCCTCTCTGTTTTCCTGTCAGGATGTAGTAGGTGAGGAAACAGGGAAGAAGACATGCCCTCGTTCTAGATATGTGCACCTTTCTCGTTGGGTGCCGCAGGTCTAGGAGGCAATCGCTCTCGCTGGAGCCCTACCCGTCTTTCAAAGAGTTTACCTGCGTGGCTGGAAAGCTAGCTAAAAGGGTGTCGAGCATGTGCTGGATGGGGGTTTGCGGCTGGTAGCCAGAGCCAAGGGTGGCGGTCTTGGAGGCTGTGTCTTTGAAGCCCAGGTGGGGCGGAAAGTAGCGCAGTGTACAAGAGAAGTCCCTGCAGGTGCATGCGCGATTAATGCCTGCCTAATTAACGACTAGCTTGAAGGTTGGTGGTTCCAACCTACTGAGAGCATCCTGGGGGGACGGGCGTGGTGATCTGCAAACCTTGTGTGTGTTGGGGGGTGGGGTGGGGGGAGAGAGGGGGGTTGAGCGATCATGCATTTGCAGCAACAGCAAGGCCAGTAGTCAAGTCAGTGAATACAGGTGGAGCTCCGGACTGGGCGCTGTCCTGCGCCTTCTCCCCGGCCCTTTGCCATACAGAGCACTTGTTTCAGCCCCCAAACTCCAATGGAGAGCGTGGGGAGGAAGCCCTCACCGGAATAGCTGCGCATCGCCTACTTAACCAGGGCCGCGGTAGGGTGGGGTAGCCAAGACCATAACAGAACAACCCAAAGTGAGTCTGCCGAACCAGCTCTGCCCACGCTCGGAGCTGAGACATGGGAAAGATGCACACTCAGCCGCAGGTGTCCGCATGCAGTCAAGCATGTAAACTCACTTCCGACGGGGGGATCTGAGTTACTCCACCCAAGGCAGGAGCCTTGCTCAGGTGGGGCCCCGGCACAGTTCAGAAGGCTGGAGGATCGGCTCCTTGCAGCAGGTAACCTCAGAGGCCCTGGTTGGTGCACGTGGTTAATAAGGTGGCTTGGCGACTCACCCCCAGGTTGGCGGTTCCCATCCAGCCAACCGCCTCTCTCTCGGAAGACAAGCTCCGCGTCCACTGCAGAGAAAGATTCGAAAACCTTTTGATGGCCGCCGGTGGGCGATTCTCATGACTGCTCGTGTCCCTCAAGCACAGATTCAAGAGGCTGGAGGAGGACACGGAGAAAGGGGCTGTTTCTTTTCAGATTACTTCCCAGACACAGTGCAGGTGGTGGAGCCAAGACCTTAATTAATACATTCATAAACCATGGAAAATTCAAATCAAAACTCCGAGGCAGACCCATACCGTCTTAAGTTAAAATGACCAGATTTTAAACAGGACACCATTGACCGAGGGGGAGGGGGGGGTTTCTTGATTAAAAATTTGGTCTATATGGAGCAACAAAAATTTCCATAGAACGCAAAAATAGCATTATAATATATTTATTTTAATTTTTTTTTGTTTGTGGCATCACTGCCCTGGTGGGAGTTGGAGGCCCAGCGCTGCTGCTGGATTTGAACCTCCAACCTAGTGGGCTGCAGTCCTGTGCACAACCACTATGCCACCAGGGCTCAGCCAATATTTATTTTAATTTTAAAATGCCGTGGGACATTGTTAAATTGTTAAAAAAAAAAAAAAAAACAGGATGTCTGGTCACTGTATCTTAGGTCCAAACCCCACAATACCATTTGCTATATTTTACGGACCACAAGATGCACCTGACCATAAGACACACCCAGTTTTTAGAGCAGGAAAATAAGAAAAAAAATCTTCAGAAACAAATAGTACCAGTATACTGTAACGTTCTGGGGTTACCTCACCTTTGGACCAGAAGATGCACCCTCGTGTTTACCCTACTTTTTCGGGGGGAAAGTACATCTTATGGTCCTAAAAAATACAGTAATTTGCTAGTCACTTAGACAGAGGCATGAATTTTGGGCCTTGAAAGAGAAGGTGTGGCTTCCGCAATCGGCTTAATTTACAGGGATTATTTCAGAGTCAGACCAGACACAAAATAAACAGATGGAACCTTCTCTGGCTCGCTCTCTCTGCTTCAGCAGTTCAAAAGCAGGATGACTTAGGAAATCGTCCTCACCTTCAACAAAGCGGTGCGGGAGAAAGATGTCACTCACTCACTCCTCCCTGCTTCCTGCTGCCAGTGCCATGACTTACTGAGAGAGTGAGCGAGAAGAAAACAGCATCAGCAAAGACCAAGGGTCATGGTCTCCAGTGTCAAGTAGCCAAGCCCTGCACTGACCCCTCTCGCGCTGTGGCTCGCATGGACAGGAGGCCTTTGTGTAGTTTGAAGATCCCGGTCACCATGGCATCATCGTAGCCAAACACTCTCAAGCCAGCCACCCAAGGAAGGGCTGTTGGCAGGAGGCCTTCTCTTGGGGGACGCATTCGGTTCTTTATTTTAGGAACCCGAGTGTCTCATGCGTCTCCTCTAAGAAACAGACAAACAAAAAACGCACCACACTGCAAAACTATTAATTTTCCACACTTGTGAGCCGAGGAGGCGAACAGCTGTGATGCCCTGGGAGCTCCTCTCGGCAGAATGGCTTGCACAGACATGCTGGCTCTGTGACTAAGCCCTGCCTTAAGATCTGCGCTGACATTTAAAGACTTTATGGGCTCACTGTGCTCTGAAAACCAGCCTCATGTCTCTTCCACCTCTTAATCCTTTCCACGACGAGCGAGTTCATTCAGCAGCAAATAGCTCTCCGGTCTGTACTCTGTACTCCCTGCCAGGTTCTAAGGCAGATGCCAGGTGTGTAATGGCGAAGAAGACAGGCCCAGTTAGTTGCCTTCATGATGCATGCGGTTAGGGCTACTAGGCAGTCATACAGACATAAGCGTGTGAGTGGATTTGATGGTTCCCACTGTCCCTTTGTGGCGTGAACAAAGGCTTCTCTGAGGAGATACCATATAAGGTGAGTTCTGGAGGGTTGGTAGACATGACCGAGGGGAATGGGCTTTTAGCAAGAAGAGAGTTGAGCATTCATGTGGAGGAAATTCACACCCAATGAGCCTGAGAGCCAAACCCAGCAGAGGTCTTCCAAGAACAGGGGTGATCTGAAAAGGCGCTGGAGAAGGTAGGGGTCAATGACTGGGGACTGCTTAGAGCAGGTTCGCAGCTGTGGTCTTTCTCTTAAGAGCCATGGAAGCCAGAGTAAGAAGTGTGCAAGAGAATAATAACACGAGCCAATTAGAAGGCAGCAGGGAGAAGTGGAACCGTCAGGTGGGGATGAGGGAGAATAAGGGGATGAATTGTAGGAGGCTAACGTAGGCCAAGAAGTGATGGTGTAAAAAGAATTCGATCAAGAGATTTAATCGGCAGCCCATGGTAATGAGTGTTAGTATGTATACGTGTCTATCTTATATGTAAGATATGTAACTTAGAGTTTTACACACACACACACACACACACACACACACACACACACCAGGCTTTTGCATCTAAGTAAATCGATATACCATTTGCCATTTCATTGTGGAGGAAGTGTGAACCTTGGAAATTCTAAGGGTTTTCTATTTTCCCATTCTTATTGCTATTTCATCTCATTTGAGTGCCTCTTACTGTTTTCTTTCCTTTGACAAGTTTCTATGATCTTAAATCCTGGAATATGTTTGCTTCTTGGTTTGGCAACTTTACCAATTTTCAAGTTCTCTAACCAGGAGAAAGGTGATTTGCATTCCCTAAATAATTAAGAGAGCATTTTATGTACTTATTATTATTTTAACTTGAGCATATAGCCAGACTTCTTGCAGCATCAGATGCCCTTCACTCTGCCTTCCGGATGGACTTGTGTGTTTCGGGCTTAAGAACAGACTTGGCTTTTTGATGATACCTAGCATTACAAAATCCTTCTTTCAGTCTCTGTTTAACGTCAGGGACTTTAAATGCTTTCAGATTTTGGAGAGAGGTCCAACTATACTCCTGGATTAGGAGGTAGTGGAAGGACTCTCATAATCTAGAAGCCTAATATAAGATGCTGTTTCAAATGATTGAATGGTTTATAGTTGGAAAGATTCCAAGGATACATACACTTACTTTCTTAGCACATACAAGTGCTGAGATATGGGGCTTTTATTGTAACTCTTATATTAAGTCTAATGGCTGCCTCATTATTTGAGCGACTTACAGGAAAGTCTGTGATAATTTCAACTGGTTCCTTTTGTTCACACGTAGGACCACAACAACACTCCCAATCCTTTTTTTTTTTGAGAACATCTCTAAATTCAGATGGAAGAGACTCACAGATGTACGGTGGCCCTCCTGAGTTTGTTTCCTTTTTCTTCAGTGTGAACTTTGATGATCTCTTCTGCTGTCAGTCCTGAGCCTTCTTCTGACTGATAATACTGAGTTTGTCTGTTGTCTCTTTACACAGAGGTATAGGCTGTTTTAGTCCTGTGTATCCCATCTGGTGATGTCTACGTGTACAGTTGTCATTTGTGTTGTCAAAAAAGAGTGTTTGCATACAACGCATGCAAGTCATTGGTCTAAAAGAATACATTATTCAACTATCAATCATCCTTTGTTTCCAGCTCTCACATCAGCAATTATCAATGCATATTGATTGCCTGCTTGATCCATTTCAAACTGCAGAAGTTGACGAAAACCTTCAGTCTCTTCATCATTGTTATTAAGAGTTGGTGCAAAACCTTGAACAATGGTCATATTAGGTCTTCCTTGTAGGTATATGGATGCAGTACCATTCCCTTTCAGTGTGTCATTCCCGACACAGCGGACTGTCTGACTGTAAGATTCAAGCTAGCCACTCCAAGTCCATTTCCATTCACTAATGCCAGGGATCTAGCTCTGGAAGCATTCTATTCCATTTTTGAGACGTCCCAGTTTTCATAGAAGTTACTGAATATATTCTACTTTCTGATGATTAATGATATTTACAGATGTTGGAGTCATGGTACTGGGCAAATGAAGGTCCTGAAACCTTAGTCAACCCATGTGCTTAAGATCAACTCTACTTGGAGGAGGCCATTCTTCCCCAGCTCTTATTTGGAGTGTCCTCCAGCCTCTGGAGTTTGCCATACAGCACTTGGTCAGATGATGCTCGCCTCTGCACAAGATGTCCCATGGCCTACCCTGAGTACACCTGCATTTAGAGACCTACTCAAGAATAGATTTCACACGTTGACTCCTGAGTGCCAGACCTGTTGTGGGATGATATCAAAGAAATCATACAGGAAGAAAGCAAAACATGATTAAAAAGATGAAAGAAAATACAGAATTTAATGTTTGAAGAGACTCTGAAACCTGCTTTTGAAGAGTAGTAAAGCAAGTGTAAGAAGTGAAAGCTCAAATACAAGAGTTCAACAGCAGATTTCAAAGATGGGCCCCAGGAGATAAACGATGTACTATA
This sequence comes from Nesogale talazaci, assembly GCA_004026705.1. NCBI lineage: Eukaryota > Metazoa > Chordata > Mammalia > Afrosoricida > Tenrecidae > Nesogale > Nesogale talazaci. The sequence continues at coordinate 8,345 of PVJH01018501.1, read as the reverse complement.
ACGAAATGCACAGAACCAAATTTAGAAGAACACATGTGGCATTTTTTCCAGCTTACTAAATTGAAGAAAAATATAAGTCTTGAGTTACTTACTATATTGTGAGGGCCCCTATGAACAAATCTTGAAAACCACAGGAAGTAACCAAAAAATATGGAAGGGGAACGGATAGAGCCACTAAACTGCAGAGCCCTCATCAAGTCATTTCCGGAGACAACATATGCCCAAGAATTGATGACACTGAACAAGAAACTTCAAATGAAACCAATGATATTGGTGAAATACTAGGCTTCAGGAATTGACGGGCTACAAATAAAAATGCTTCAACAGGGATGCCACTTTGGAAGCACCCCTTTTGCTGTACCAAGAACTTGCTAGCTACCTGCAAGAGATTCTTACTTGTGCCTGTACCAGAGAGAGATGGCCCAACAAGGCTGTGGAGGAAAGTGAACAATAGTGATATCACGATCAAGTAAAATTTTGCTGAAGATAATAGTACTAATTTAAAAGATTGCAATAGTGTATCGACAGGAAAATGCTGGAAATTTTAGCTGGACTCAGAACAGAATGTGGAACAGAAGTTATCCTTGCTGACATCCAATGGATCTTGGCTGAAAGACCAAAGTACAAGAAATTCTTTCTGGGTTTTATTGTCTAGGGAAAGGCATTAGGCTGGGTGGACCGTAATACATTATAGCTCACATTGTGAAAGGTGGGCGTTCCAGAACATTGAATCCTGTGCATGCACGTGGGAGCTGTGCACACTCCAAGAGGCAGGTAAACTCAACAAGGGGGTACCGTCTGGTTTACAATGGGGAAAGGGGTGTGTCATGGTTGCTACAGCTCTCACTGTATCAGTTTCATCTACTCTGAGCAAATAATATGACGAGGGGGACGATATGGAGAAGAGTGCAGCTTGGATGCAGACTCACTGATAACCTGTGCTATCCAGAGCCCAAAGGTTTCAGTGGTCACCATGGAATGTACTCCAACAGCGAGCAGCAGACACCCTCAGAGCTGAGCTAACAAACACCATCAAGGTAAACGAGAGCAAAGATGGAGTGGTCAAAGATCTCATTTTACTTGGATCCACAATCGTCACCCAGGGAAGCAGCAGTCAAGAATTCAATGGACGTATTCCCTGGGAAAACCTGCGGCATCAGACTTTTTAAAAGCCTTCAGCTGCCGCCCTGTGGACTGCAATGTCGAGCCAAGTCAATGATTTGTTTCATATGCAATTAAAAGCCAGATAGCAAGGAAAACTGAAGAACGGATGTGTTTGAAGGATGGGCTGGGTGAGGAACCTTGACCATACCACGGACCGCTGGAAGAATGAACTAGGCTGCCTTGGAGGCAGTACAGACAGGCTTCTCAGAAACAGGGGAGGCAAGACGGGCTCGAGTCCTTTGGGTCTGTTAACAGGAGAAACCAGAGCCTGCACCGTGCTTGGCGAAGCCGAGGGATCATCAGCAATCAGAAGGACCCCGGTGGGATCCCCTCTTGTGATGAGTGCAGCAGTAGGTGGTGCAAGGACAGGCCCAGCTGGGAAGGAAGCTGAGGCAGTGAGGCGGACCCTATTTTGTTCCAGGGTCACTACTATTGGAGGCCTGGTTGGGGGTGGGGGAGTTATGCCCTGGGTCACCACCTGCAAGCTCAGCAGTTTGAAATCACCAGCCACGCCTCAGGGTGGGTGGGGGTGTGTGTAGGAAAGGCGGGGCTTTCTGCTCCCATAAGAGTTACCGTCTTGGAACCTCCCAGGGGGAGCGCGACCCTGTCCTGTCCGGTCGCTCTGCGTGGGCACCAGCGAGGATGGCAGTGGGGATGATCACACTGTGAGCAGGACCGATGCCATCCTGAACACCATCAAGAAGAATACAGGTACAGGCTGGTGTCCATGTAGCACTTTCTCATTTGCCTTATGTCCGAGCTTTGAATGTCTTGTGGGTTTTCCTACACACTTTAGAATGCTGTTAGTTGCTGTCTGCGAAACTCAGACTGAAGCTTAGGGCACTGCCATAAATGCATCCAAACATTGTAGAATGAGCAGATCAGGGGGAGGGCCTTGCGAGGGGCAGGGTGGGGGCAGGAGAAGTCACAGCTGGGTGTCTGGACTGCTGAAGTCACACCTGTGAATGTACCTGTAAATACTTTTCCTGGGAGGCGCAGGCTCATCCCATCCTGTGGCGAGGCCCAGGCGCTTTGTTCTGTTTCTGCCTGAGCCGGTCTCGGATGATGTTAGAAGAGTAGGTGTGTTCAGATGGTGAGTTTCACAGACACACACGCAGTCTTTTTAAAGCTTTGGCTGTTGTGAGCCCCTGGGATTCCAAGTCTGTCCCGTGGGCCCACAGAGGGAGCCTCAGATCCTCCCCCGGGATATCGGCCCCTCAAAGCGGCCTCCATCCGGGGTCCAAGCTCTCCGCTGCTCCAAGCCAGTCCCAGGCTGTAAATGTTTTCACACCGTCCTGCTTTAGCTGCTGCAAAAGACAGACAGTGCCAGCCATAACACTGAGTCATGCCAGGAGGTGCCTTTCAGAGCACACCGTGTGGGTGAGCGCGGCAGTGGTGGAGAGGGAATACCTCTGGCCTGACATTCAAATCACTGAATAATTTAAAAGAATGTCAATTAGGTGGAGTGGACGCTGCGGCCTTCTGCAGAGGCTCTTGCTGGTCATCTGCACAGAGGTGGTGTGTGTGTGTGTGTGTGTGTGTGTGTGTGTAAAATACTTTGTAGCAGATACCTGGTTTCCTGCTTGAGCTGGTGAAAACCAGTCACGAAGGCGCTCGCTTCTTGGTGTGTACTGTATTTACAGGACTATCTGAGAGATTAGGGTCGACAGACACTGTACATTCAGCCCTTCGAATGTCTTTGGGTGCTTTCCCCACCTTACACCCGCCCCCCATGCAAACCCTAAATTAAAAAATTACAGGTTCACACATGTTGTAGCTAGCTATTCCTAAGTTTTGCCCAGACTGAAGAAGTGAGCCATGGGCATTTTGGGAGCTGCTGTGTTCGTTCAGATTGTGGATTTCAAGATCCGAAAGCGTCTCAGGCGGGCTTTGCACCTTCCTTGTTGCATCAGTAATCCTAGCGCCGACATCCTTTTGGCATCTCTTCGAACAAATCCATTCTGCCAAGTGAAGTTGCCAAAGTGGCATTGAACTAATGCGTGTGTGGTCATTCTTTCATTCTTGGGCACGTAGGGTCTTCATTGATGTTTGGCTGTGTGTAAGAAAGAGATCCTGGAAGGATGTCTCTAAATATTTAGTAGGGATTCTGCAAATGAAGATTCAACATTGGGTGAGAAGCAAAACAGGAATTTAGCTGACTGCTGAACTGAGCAGTGAGCTCATGGTTTTGCAAAATTGGGTTAATTATTACATGTTACGAACAGCTGCCTTTCTCTGCAGCTTGCTCTTCTTTTTCCTGATTGTGGAGGGGAAGGCTATTAAAACCCTGGCTTTGACAGGTGGCCAGTAAAAGACACACCAATGAAAGGCCTGTCCTGATGGCCGGTACAACAGCACCCAGCTTCATGCCAGTGAAACACTTCCTCACTTCTAGTGACCTTGTTGCTGGTTGCCAAGGCCATCAGTGGGCCCAGAGCAGACAGCCTCTGTTGAGGGTTTCCAAGACCATCAGTGGTTCCAGGAGCAGACAGCCTCCTCGTCCTCCTGAGGACCAGCTGGTGGCGTCTGCCTTGCAGCCCTTGCTTGACCCACAGTGTCACCATGGCTCCTTGTGCAACATGGGAAGGAGAGGGAAGGAGCAAGGAGAGGGGTGAACCAGTGAATGAATTCGGGGCATGTAGTTTATGCTCTCCAGGATGCCTTTGTGTGTTGCATCCTTGGGCATGGCGAGGTTCCTTTACTGACGATGCTGTTCACTGGAGATGACTCCGTTTCTCCAGCATTCTTCCGGTTCTAGTCCAAGGATCTGTCAGCCCCTCCATACATCCTGTCTCCAAATGAAAGATTTTGAAAGGCCTGGAACCCTTCTTACATCTGTAGGCTTAAGCGTGCAGGGTTTAGCAATTGAACTATAAACGCAAGCATTAGTATTATCGTCAATTCTTCTATTATTACTGCAGAAATAGTGTGATTCCTGTCCCCACCCCCCTTTAATTGACATGCTTTATTAGGCCCACGGTGTCCTTACGTCTTTAGATACCTTCGAACAGCTACTTCAATGTTGATTAGGCCCCCTAGGGTCTCCCTCCAAAAACAAACAAGCAAGCAGAATCCAAACTCACTGCCATCAAGGTGAGCCCGTCCCAAAGGCACCCTATCTGACCGCGTGGGACTGGCCCTGCAGGTTTCCGAGAGAATCAATCTTTACGGGAGTAGAAAGACTCATTTTCCTCCAGCACAGCAGCCGAGGGGATCGAACATCTGACCTGGAGGTCACAAGGGCTCCCTGTGGTCCACAGTTAACCTGCTTGGGCAGCGCTTGTTCCTAGAGAACCTTACATGCAGGGAGCTGAATCATCAGGTCCTCGTTTGATCATGAGTTTGGGGATCGCAACTCTCTTCACTTTTATTTTACCTTTTCTCCCTAACGCTAACGCTGCCCCAAGCCTTCCCAAACCAGTCTCAGTGGGCACATAATGTTAAATTTATCCCCATGTCTACCTAGGATCTCTTACACGTTTTAGAGACAGAAGCGGTGTGTCCAGTTTACATAGAGTGCATTAGCGTATGTCACCGTCCACGCCACCTTCATTAGCTCCGTTCACTGAGGCCGAGGCTCTCCCGTGTTTCTGCTGTCTTTTTCAGTGCCCGCCGTCGATCACAAATGAATATAACACCACGAACTCTCCCCCTCTGCCGGCCCAGTCACCTTGGTCCCACTCTTGAGCCTGTTGAGCCACATATCTGGCAACAGCCAGCTCAGGTCTATGTCATTCAAGAGTGGCAAGTATGTCTAGATGCCCCCGAAAGACTATCTTTCGATTCATGTGTGGCAAGTGTAAGCTTTTTGGGGGGCTGGATTATGTCAACCTTTATTATATCGGTGTCTTAACCTCGTAGGGTCAGGGTGGTGTTAGACTCTCTCTTGGATGTCTCTAGGCCGGACAGAGAGAGACAACCTCTCTGCTCCTTAAAATTTCTGCTCATTAAAAATGTCGGAGGGCCCTTGATTCTCAGGGGCGAGACCGGTGACACACATAGCCCAGTCAGCGGCGATTTTGGATTTTCAGCTTTCAGGCATGCCTTCGCTCTCGGATGAGCCCCTGGTGGTTTTCAAAAGAGCCAGCGAGTCAATTATAAATAGAAGGCTGGTGGATCTGTGTCTGCGCGCACTCACCCTGCGAGGCGAGGCCACCCCCGGGACGTGTGCAGCGAAGGATTTCTTCCTTCTCCTCCTTTGAAGAGGGAAGAAGAAAGAGGGTGAGCACTTTTCTCTTTTTGAGGTAACCCACATCTCTATACACACCCACACGAATAGGTGTCAGTCAGTTGACGTGCCCCCAAACCTTCCCTCCACGTCTCTTGCAAGCACCCACCCTGCTATTTTAGGAACGAAGCATGACCCACTCCAGAGGGTCTGGGGGCCTGAAAGCTGCTTCTCTGCACAGGGCCAAGCCCTCTGGGGATGGGCGGCAGGCAGTCCATGCTACATGTCTCTCTGCACCGTGCTGTGGAGCCAGGGGCCCTCAGCCCACTGGGCAGTAGCTTCTAGACCATTCTCTTCACCTTCACTTCCTGCCTCACTTGCTAGTTAGTGGGAACTGTGGGGGCCAGTAGGTCTCCATCACTCTAGGAAGGGGCTGGGGGAGAGTGGCAGCTGCAACAGGCACCTGCAAATAAGTCCTTTCAAAAGAAGCCCATATGAAAGTCTGATTGGAAATGGGTACAGAGGCAAACAGAGTGGAGGAAATGGATGGTGCCCAGCTACCAAATGATAAGGCTTCTGGAGTTTTAAATGCTTGAAGGTAAATGAGAGGCTGTTTAGTGCAGAAGAAGCAAAGCCCACATGGAAGAAGCACACCAGCCTGTGTGATCAAGAGGGGTAGAAGGGAGCAGGTATCAAGCATCAAAGAACAAGAATCACATCACTACGAATGAGGGGGAGTGCAGGGTGGGTACCCAAGGTCCACTTGTTGGCACTTAGACACCCCCTTACAGGGGAGTCACAGGGAGGAGACAGACCTGGCAAGGTGCAGTGAGGTAGCAATGAAGCGTACAACTTTCCTTGAGTTTCTAAAGGCTACCTCCTCACAACTTTCATGGTCCCAACTCTACCTTATAAATCCAGCAGAATGGAGAAGGTACACTGGTAGAAATGGGAACTGGAGGCTGAGCCCTGGTGGCCTAGTGGTTGTGTGTGGGACTGCGGCCCACAGGGTTGACAGTTCAAATCCAGCAGCAGTTCTCCAGGAGCAAGGCTGAGCTTCCTACTCCTACCAGATATCATTGTTTGTGATGCCACAAAACAAACAAAAGAATGGGAACTGGATAGGTAGGAAACCCAGGACAGATGAACCCCTAGGGGCCAGTCGTGAGATTGGAGTTACCAGATGGGTGGAGGGAAGGTGGGGTAGGGAGGGGGAGCCCAGTAAAAACATCTACACATGACCTCCTCTCCGGAGGACTGACATTGGAAGAGATGGTGAGGGGAGATGTTGGGCAGTGTAAGATATGACAAAGCAATACTCATTTATAAAGTATTGAGGGTTGGTGGGGGAGGGGAAAGGATGAGAAGCTGATATCAAGGGCTCAAGTGGAAAAGTGAATATTTGGAGAATGATAACGGCAGCAGGCATGTGAAGGTGTTTGGAACAGTATGTGTATTTATGGATTGTGAAAAAGACGTACGAGCCCCCAATAAAATGATCAAAAAAAAGAAGAAGAAGAAGAAGAAGAAGGTCTGATTGGAAAAGAATAGTCCCTGTCAATGGCACGGTGGTCTCCACCCCACCCCCCTGCACTCTCAGCTGAGTGTGTTTCCTTGGGACCCACCTGCCGGGGTACCTTTGACTGTTCACTCTTGGTCGTTCCTCTTCTGCTGGGTGAGCATCGTAAGGAGTTGTGATGCCGACAGAAAGCCCCAAAGCTCCTTGACATCAAGCTGACTCTGAGGAAGAGCAATCCCAGCTAAGGGTTTCTGAGACTCGGTCCCTGTGGGAGCAGACAGAGTCCCCTATTGTCCTGGGGGCCATGAGCTGCAGCCTGGGGGTTAGCATTCCCTCACTCAGCCTACAGAACCACCAGGGGTCCAATTGCCATTAATTAAGCAAACAAACAGATCTACTGTGAATCGATTCTGACTCAGTGACCCCCTTTGGCTATCCAAGACTTTTAATCTCGAAGGGAGCAGGCAGCCTCGTCTTTCTCTTGTGGAGCAGTGGATGGGTTTGAACTGGGGACCTTTCGAGGAGCAGTTGTATGTGTCACTCAGAATGCCACTGGGGCTCCGCCAGTTCTCCTTGGCCTCATGGTGAAAAGACCTCCGTGTTACTCCTATTTAAAATTTAGTCCAGGGACCTGGCTGGCACTAGTAAGAATATGAATTTGTAAGTACACACAGTGCATCTGTGGAAGCTCTCATTATGCGGTGACAGTGAACCGTTTCCGAGGGCTTGAGGAGGTGGCAGGGAGGTCTCTTGTCTTGTTGCTTGACGCAGCTTTGTCCTGAACTTGCAGGAACTCGTCGTAGCAGTTGACATGGAGTCCATCGTTCAGAGCCTTTAAACCATTTAAAATTTTTTTTCATGCAACGAGAGTGATGAGCTTTGTGGACGGCAGAAAATAATTCTGCTGTCGGAGCTGGGCTAGGAGGCTTCATCACGTGACTGGTGATATGAAAGCTGCATTGGGAAGGGCGGATTTTCAGAGCCGTATGGCCATGCCAGGGCCGGCCTTGGCTTCCTCGACTCCCTAGGACTGCTTGGTTTCTGTACATGGGCTGACTTGTGTGGAGGTGATTGGTTTTTATACATGAGAGGTCCAAGACCCCAGAGGGTGGGTGGATGGATACCGTGGGAATTGGCGACTCTTGATTTTTCTCAGTCTCTATGCTGGTGGCGGCGGAGAAGCTCGTATTCCCTGAGACTCCCACTGTTGTTCACAGAGTGACGTTCACCCCCTCTGTCCCTTCTCTGCTTTGCAGACGAGAAGCCCCAGGCCAGCCCTACGCTGTACACGTGTGTGTGCGAAGGCCTCTCCTGCGGGACCGAGGACCGCTGTGAAGGGCAGCAGTGCTTCTCCTCGCTGAGCGTCAACGATGGCTTCCACGTCTACCAGAAGGGCTGCTTCCAGGTCTACGAGCAGGGCAAGATGACCTGCAAGACCCCGCCCTCGCCCGGCCAGGCCGTGGAATGCTGCCAGGGCGACTGGTGCAACCGGAA
>PVJH01018500.1:0-45065 GCA_004026705.1 Nesogale talazaci | reverse complement strand
GCCACAGCTTCGCTGAAGGTTTTCAACCAATTCTGAATTTAGGCGCTTAAAGTTGATGATTGGGAGTCATACATTTAAAAAGAAGCCAAGTTAAAATATTTGGAAAGATAAAATTGAAGAAGTCTACCTGTATATATTTTTATGAAGGAATTTGGGGTCAAAATTGAAGTCATGTGATGAAACAGATAAAATTTTAGGTCTGTTGAGAGGGTGGAGAATAAAATTTGTCTTGAAAATTTTGAACAGCTTCAGTGGAAACTTTTAAAAAAGAAATAATAGTAACTTTGGTTCGTATGGGTTAATTGCATGTCATTTCTCAAAAGTACTCTTGATTCACAATGTTTTTGACAATACACTATTTCATTCCAAAGTCAAAAACAGTTCAATAAAGCAACAAAAACACCCTCTCTACATTAGTTGCCACGAATGATTACAATCATTGGAGAATCGTTACTAAGACTTGGTTAATGCTTTTCAAGACTCCATAAAAATATCTTTAAGTCTGATTTTGTTTATATGTTTCTCTGGGGAGAACACTAAAATAACATTGTGATGTGAGTAACTGATTCTCAAGTTAATTTTAAAATATTCACTTTTAGTTCTTTTCAATGGTGATGCCCATTCAAAAGCAAGAAAACAAGGCATCCTTGGGTCTTGGCTACTCACCTTTTGTCCTTTCACTCCGTGACAGTCACATTTTCCACAGCCAGAGCCTCCACAGTCACCCTGAAACTAAAAGATACAGTATTTCAGTATGGAGCTTTTTTCAAATTAAAGTTGGTATTTAATTTCAACGATCTCAGCATATTCACTTACTTAAGAGACAATCGCTATTCAGTTATTATAAGCACATAACCTCAAATAGTGTAGTATATACAACTCTGCTATTGGTATCGAAATTTGTTTGTAAAGGAATGTCATGAAACTTTTTTTCATTATTCAGAAAAAATGTTATTAGCTCACTAACCACATTATAACTGCTATTTCATAAATTTTTCTGTAGAAGAATTTATTGCAATCAAATGATCTTTTAAAGAAAAAGGGATACTCATTACTACGAAGAGCACAGATATGTAACTTAGGTAAAAATTAAATGACTTTGTATATTTAATATCTATAGCATTAAATGTGTAAATGATCTCCAGATAAAATTATTCTGTAGGTAACAGTGAAGCATAATACACCTCTCAAATTATCATGATTTCACTGCATATGCACTCCACAGAATGTACACATACCTGATACCTCACTACCCTTTATTCCCTCTGTAGTTCAGCTCAAGGCAGGGTCAATCCGGTGTGGGTCATCTTAAAAAGCCTTGCTTCTAGAGTTTCTCACTCTCGCTGTCTCTCTTTTAACAAATCATTTTATTAGAGGCTCTAAACAGCTCTTACAACAATCCATACTTCAATTGTATCAAACACATTTGTACATAAGATGCCATCATCATTTCCAAAATATTTTCTTTCTGCTTGAGCCCTTTCTTTCCCTGCTCCTCTTTCTTTCCCTCCCTCCCCCACCATTCCACTCACATGAACCCTTGACAGATGATAACTTATTCTTATTTTCATATCCTACACATCCACTGTCTCTCTCACCCACATTTCTGTTGTCTGTCCCCATGGAGGTGGGGGTGCAGTCAGGTGTCGATCATTGCAATCGGTTCCTCATTTCTCCCCCTTCTCCCCCCACCCTCCAACAATGCGAGCAAAATAAATTGAAGTCATTTAATCAAAAGAAAAAAGGTCTGACTTGCACTTTGTACATTGCCAATTTCTATTTGGGAAGGACTCACCGAGGCATTACTTTAGTAGGACACTGTGCAGATTGGGAAGGCCATGGAAAGTCTTGCTTGTGATGTGGGAGTCTGTTTCTAAGACCGAGGGGGGATGGAAGCTCCAAAATAGCAGAGCCCATGCTCGGTCGCCGCCAACTCCCTGGGTCCATCTAGCCATGCCATACACTATACTATTGTTGACTGCCTCTGAGACCGCTCTAACTCCCAGAGAGCCTGGGAACAATGGCGGGAGGGGTGTCTCGAATGGCCTCTTCACAGGGGTCGCCCTTTTCATAATGGTAGCAAAATTAAAGTGGTGAAGTCTAGTAACAAAAATAATTTTATGGTTGGTGGGGGGTGGGGGGGGCACCACAACATGAAGAACTATTTTAAAGGATCTTGACAGTAGCAAGGTTGAGAACCACAGCTGTAGACATTTATGATTTCTCCCAGAAGAACCCAACTTTTAAACTGTAATAGACCTCATAGCTACGGTGGATACAATACATAATTTCATGAGGAAGTTTTATTAGCCAATCTGCTTTGATCTGAGGGTGACAGGTACCTCTAAATTGAGCTCCAGGGTAACAGCCATTTCTTGAAAATACAGTCATGCTATTAATAGATACTGACTCCTTACTTATCAACTCTTGTTCTTGGACATTTTGTCTTTAGAGCCATAGTAGACATATGGATTGGCCCTCCTCTTCCTCACCTCAACAACATACATCAGGCAGGCATGAGTCTCAAGGTGAGAGTCACGCTGGTGGTGATGGTTCAAGGTCTGTGCGACCTTGGGTGGTGGTGGGTCTCAAAGCCTTGGAAGATGAGTAGTGGGGTAAGTTAGCAGTGGTGTGATGATGTGTTGTCACCCTTCTTTACTGCGATCCTCCTCAATCATCCTCCATTTATGCCAGACGCTGGTGTCTGGGTCAGGGCCTGGTCTCTGGAGCCTTACCATGGGTAAGTTAGGAGTGCATGCAGCACAAGCAGGCAGAACCTTTATCTTTTACTATACACTGAAGTCTTCACTCGATTGCCTTTGAGTTTCTCTGCAGGCAAACAGCTACATCTGGAGACATTTATTTTATGAAGTTATATCTGACCAAGTGTCTACAAGGCCCATAGACTGTTCCCGATTTTATATTTTGGAAATGGAGACACTTGCTCATTGGCCACACACCAGAGATAACAGATCTATTTCTCTCCTTGCCTCACATTGTAAGCGATTTGTGGTGCACATGCCTGAAACCCTTGACATTTAAAATAAATACATGTGCACAGTTTTCTTTCCTAAGCTGGGCTTTTGGACCAACTATTAAGAGTCATCCAAAGGGGTGAGGACAAAATCTTTGAACCAAGTTCCAGAAAGTTCATCCAGAATACGCAGAGACAAATACTGCAGGAACAAAAAAGATGTGCCTACCTGAAACATCGCCATTTCTCATCTCATCCCCAAGTGAGGATTAAAACTTTCTATCCCTGGGTTCCATTCCATGCGGACTATCTACCTATACTGTGCTATCCATCACTTACTTACAATGGTTCTTTGGAAGGGGTAGGGGGCATTTTTTCCTGCCAAGGGTCATTTAGATATTTATAACATCCTTCTATTCACAGGTCATATTGGTCAAACATTTAATAATTTCACCTCTGTAGGGATAGCTGGAACTAACTCTCTTTGGTGAGCTTCTATTTATTATTTCACAGGTCCTACATAGCTCAAGGGCTTTAGAAGGCTCAGAGGCCAGACCTCCCTCACCCCTGACTTAGGTGTCTACCTACCCTACACACAGTGTATTCTTTGGGAACAGGTTCACTCACTATAATTCCAACTCATAGTGACCCTTTAAGACAGAGTAGAAGTGCTCCTTTGCATTTCTAAGACCATAAATCTTTATGAGAGTAGAAAGACTCGTCTTTCTCTTGTGGAATGGCTGGTGGTTTCAAACTGCTGACCTTGAGTGACTTCAAGGTTGGCAGCCCAATGCCACAGCCCAATGCCGCAGCCTCCCACAGAACCTGATTCAGACTACATTACTTCAAATCTAAATTCCCATCAGATGTAAAATACCTCACTGCAAACTAAAGAATATTGCTAATTAATGGATGGTGCACCATTGATTGTAAGATCTGTCCTAGTTGTATACTGTTAAAACATTAACAAATGGACATCTTAGAAATAAAGTCACGTAGTAGTAGGGATCCAGCTACTATTTACTGTAATGGTTGTTGCAGTCATTTCATTAACTGTAACCATAAATGTAGATTAAAAACCTGATGATGCTGTGTACATGAACTCAGAATCTATTACTTAATAACCACATTATAGAAAAAGTTCTAAAACTGGAACTCAAGATTGACTGTGTGACCCTTCCAGTTCACCAGGATAGCAGCCCATGGGATAAGCAAGGCATCTCAGGAACCGCCCTGTACCTACAGCTATCTACTTACCAAGTCCGCACGCAGACCAAGAGTGCCCAGCAAGGTCAGGCAGCCGCAAATCACTCTGGGGGTCTGGTTTAACTGCCTCTCTGGAACTATGACCCAACTTTTAAAATTCTACCAAGTTCTATTCTACAGAGGAAAAAAAGGTAATTGGATGATTTTTTGCAGAAGGGAAGTTTCCTGTATTATCCAGGCAGAGTTGGGGCTGGGGTGGAAATTAACAAGGGTATTTTCAACTCATATTTCAGTAGGCAGAGATGCAAAACAATGAGCTAAAACAGCAATTCAAGGATTTCTCCCCCTTTCTTCTTAAATGTTAATAAATCAGGTAGTGCTTGTCTATCAGGAAAAATAACATCTAGGATATTAGAGACTTATCTTGAAACATGCAGTTATCTAAGGGAGGTATTAACTAAGGCCAGAGAGAAGCAGCACACCAGTCTGTGTGATACAGGATTATAAATACTAAATTCCAAACCCAGAGGAGGGAAGAGTATCAGAGTTTAAATTCTGGACATTCAATTTGCAGAAGGCTATGGATGACAGTGGAAGGTCAAAATATATTCTCAGGGTCCTCAAAAAAAAGGTTTAGAAGTTTATTTCATTTGAAAGGGGTTATAAAAATGAATAACCTTGAACTATTCCTTTAAGCTAATAATAAATGGTTCAAGTGCAGGAGACCTAGATAAAAGGTCACAAGGTTGCATTGGTCATATTGCTTCTGGAGTCTATAATACAGAAATGTACCTGGTATTTGTAAGTGATGAAAAGCTTTGCTTTGGGCAATTACTTCCAGACATGCCTCCATCCTTCCTCACCCAGCTAGTCAAGGGAGAAGAAGATCAATAAAAGGCACTCATACCTACTTCTCAGCCTGGGAGGCAATCCATTGTCAATTCTGATCCCAGAAATCAATTCCAACATATTGATAATACTAAGAAATCTAAATTTTGATCATCTTTTTGGGGGAACATAAAGACCTTTTTATTTATTTATTTGTTTTTGTTTTTGTTTTGGGGGCATCACTGCCCCCACTGCTGCGACTGGTGGTCATGGGAGCTACCCAGCACTGCTTCTGAGAACCGTTGCTGGATTTGAACCGCCAAGTCCGGGGGCCGCAGTCCCGCACTCAACCACTTACGCCACCGGGGCTCAGCTCCATAGACCTTTTTAAGGCCATGATTTTTATTTCATATTATGGTGCATCAAAAAGGGTATTGAGTATGGAATAAAAAGGTGATGGAATCTCCCCCATCATTCCTCCTATCTTATTCCACTTTTTCTGTACTGTAGCCACTTCATGTTGCTGTGAGGCTAGCAGCTAAGGCACTGCTATGTTAAACAGGTGGCGGGCAGGTCTCAGTGGAGTCTTCTGATGTAGACAGACTAGGAAGGATGGTCTGTCAATCTGCTTGTAAAAATCAGCCAAGCAAACTTTATGCATCCCAAGACAATACAGTACAACATACAAGACCAGGCAGCATTTTGTTCTGTTATACAGAGGCTGTCGTGACTGGGGTCCCACTAGGAGACCACTAACAATAAAAAACGTTTATCCTAAGTAAATGACTCCCGAGGAAAAAAAATAAAATGTCAGCCCAATTTTTATATAACAAACAAAAAATTAAGAGGTGCATAGTAACATTTGCTGAGTGAGACTTATTTGGAAATATTGTTCTCTGTGTTCCTTGCAATTAGTGTCATATAATTACTGCCATCACCACCCCAAATGTAGAGGTATTTCCATTGTGATTCAAGAGTATGTTGTTAACAAGAATGTCAATGATGCAGTGAGTACCCCTTTAGGTCCAGTGTAATACGTGATTTCAGAAGAGCTTACGAAAAGAAGAGTCTTCAGTGATGTAAATTAGATAGTGAATTAGCTGAAATGGACACCTAGCCTATACAGGTTATTTAGATTTATCATTTCTTTGGTGGGCTAATATGTTGAAGGTGATGGTACAAATCTATGACTTCCGGAGGAACAGCACTTTGCATCTGAGCCTATAAGCAAAATGTAAAGATATGCCCAGTCTCACAGAATCAAACAACTCCCTATTGGCTACACATCTGAAGAGTCAATGAGGGCTGTTTATTCTTCCAGACGTCTGGAATATATTGGGCTCCATCAACCAGCTGCCACCCCATCTGTTTCCGATTCTAGAAGGGGAAGAACTTGTACATTTTGTGCAGTACTCGTACACTTTTTTTCCATTCCCTGCTCCTCACTGGAGAGCCAGCGTCAAGTCAATTGAAGAAAAGCCCTCAGGGCAGCAACTGTGCTTTTGTCCCTTGAGCTCCCTATTTAACCCAAATGGTGACAACTGACAGAAGCCAGCCTCAAAGACCTTGAAGAAGATGAGGGATATGGCTGGGAAATTCCAAGGCTCAGAAGGTGGTGGGTCTATGCTTCTTTTGCAGAAATAGAGCATCCTCTGTTATGGTATCAGAAGAAGACCCAAAGCAAACAGTCATATAGATGCAAATGAAAGAGGTCAGGTTAGAGACTCAAAGCCCATCTGTAGACAATGGTACATCCTCTCACAGAAAGGTCACAAGGAAGGAATGAGATAGCCAGGGTGCAGTAAAGCATGGACAAAACACACACCATTCCTCTAGTTCTTTAATGCTCTCTCCTTCCCCACTATCATGATCCCAGTTCTACCTTATAAATCGACTAGACCAGAGCAAAATCACTGCTACAGATAAGAGCTCTCAACACATGGAATCCAGGACTTATAAAGCCACCAGGTACTGTGATGGGAGTAAGGATAACTTCAAGGTAGGGGGAAGATGGAGGGAAGAAGGAGGAGAAAGTAGGAACCGATCACAATGATCAAAGCATTGCCCCTTCCCCCCCCCCCCCCCCCCCGCAAGGGGACAAACAACAGAAACATGGGAGAAGGGCGTCAGTGGATGGTGTAAGATATGAAAATAATAATCATGTATAATTTATCAAGGGTTCATGAAGGGGGGAAGGAGGGGAAAAAAGAGGAACTGATACCAAGGGCTCATATAGAAAGAAAATGTTTTGAAAATGATGATGGTAACATATGTACAAATCTGGTTGATCCAATGGATGTATGGATTGCTATAAGAACCCCCAATATGGGTGCAAAAAAAAAAAGAAAAGAAAAGAAACCCCAATAAAATGATTCCTTTAAAAGAATAATAATAATAAGATCACTCATAGCCAGTAACAGCACAGGAAGGAGCAGCAGAAAGAAAAGAACCCCAGGATGTTCTCAGGAGCAAGCCATCACCCTCATGGAGATTCCCACAACTCTGGTAAAATGTGAGTGAATACCAAGTCAATTCTGGAAATCCCTTTAGCTTCTTCCAAGCAGATCATAAACTGAAAATCTGACCAGAACAGAATGAGTGTGTATCTAATGGAAGTTGGATTGAATCCATTGCGTTTGAAACAGAAAAAATTTATCTCAATTCCTAATGAAGTCTAGCTGACACATGTGCATGTACACAACTTCCACAGCATGGACCAGCTTAAAAGACGAACAAAAACACACTCAGAAGAAAACATTAAAGGTAAAGAAATTCCTCAACCCAACAGTTTTTTATCTGATGTAGGAATCTATCTATAGTTTTTCTAAATTTGTCTTTGTTTTTCCCTTTTTCACATTTCAAAGTAATTAGTACTTTCTAAACCTGCTTTCATGCTCTAACTGAAGCTATCCAGACAGTGGAACCATCAACACTAATGTTATGAAGTAAGTTAATTTCTAAAAATACACAAAAGATTTACAATATAAGATACTGGTGCCAGGGGAAAGGAGGGAGGGGAAGAAAGAAGACCAATGACGTGGGTCAGAAAGAATGACTCCTGCCAGCCTTTTTGATCTGTAACCCAGCCATGGGGGTACCACACCACTTCTCAGTACTAACGTCAAAGCGGGGATAGGCAGCAAGAGAAAAGGTTCATGAATTGTTTAGACAACACCTTTTATTGACTTGACCAATGCTCTCCCACTGCTAGTGAGTGTGTGTAGGTGTTACCAAGAGCAGGTGAGGATTTAGGGCCGTGCAAATTTGCTCTGACATTTCCAGTCTACATCAGCATATTTGGAATAAGTTAGACTGGAGAGTTCAATTTCCCCATATTTTTCCCTGATTCCTGATAGACATTTAGCATCACTGCTACAACCACTTTTATGAGTTTCATATCCCACCAAATAGGGAAACGTGGAGATCTGCCAAGTTGAAACTGCTTATCGTTCAAATTCTTTTTACATTCTCTATGGCGTGCCAAATGTCACAATAGTTTCATAGGGTATATTGCGGTCATTGCTTTTTTTCTGGTTACAGTCCTTCTTTGGGGAGTCATTTGAATTGTTAATGATGCAAGTCAAGAAATGGTGAAGACCAAAAAAAAAAGGGGGGGGAGTTCTGAGACTGTTCAAAATCGATGAGTACAGGAATGAAGAAGGGGTAGCCAATACTATCCTAAAGTCATAAATTCCAGGATGTGGGGTGACTCCCCCATGGGAGAACCACTGTAGACAACTGGAAATCATAAACATGCACCCAGGCTCTTTCTTAGCTATTCCATTCCTGGATAGATACCTCTCAAAATGCATATATACCAAAAGACATCTTCAACAACAATGCATACGGCAGTAATAAACACAATAGCCCCTCCCTGAAACTGGTTACATACACAAGAAAGTGGAAAAACAATGGAATGTATTCATATAATGGAATAATATGCAGCCCTGAGAATGAGCCAAGCACAACAGAAGTGAATCTCACAAACAGAAGACTGAGCAAACTGAAGGCAGACATGGGCTGGATATTCCCACAAGGTTTTGCTTAGTTGAAGACTAAGCAAGTGGATGCTGGACAGTGATTATCCCTGGGCAAAGAGGGGTGGTCATGGCTGCCAGGGGGCCCGAGGATCCCAGTAATCCATTTCATGGCCTGGCTTCTGGTGTCATGGATGTGTTCACATTGCACTTTGTATGCCACCCTGTGAATAAGTTAAACTTATTAGAGTTATCATCCAAGAAGTGAATGTAGAGGTAAAAAATGAATAACAAAGTAGAGAACAAAGAATTGGTCAAATATTGAATGACAATAATAATCTCCTTCCCAGAAGTATTTTCTGTGTTGCCGAGGAGAGGGTGAATTACTCTCTGGCTTCATTGTCAAAGAGTCCACAATTAAAGTGCTTTCCTCGACGTGGATCTTCTCCTCCTTTTTCTGTAATCATTTTTTTTTCATGATAAGCCCTAGAGATGTGCTCCAGCGGAGGTGTCCACAATCTGTCATCATTCATTCAACTAAAAGGTACATTAAGCTAAGTGAAATGCTATTTTCTGCTCCATCCAATAATGGAAAACATAGAAACAGAACATTCTTATTACTTATTAGACTTGCAAAAATATTTCTTGTCTGATTTGAAAACAACTGTTGTGTTGATACATTCTTGGCAAGAGAAAATGAGCATGAAAATTTTGGGAAACAAACTGAGCTCACTACGAAGCATCTCCCATTCCCTCTCTCTTGAAATATGATTCGGTTGGGTACGTGTGAGCGTAGACACGCCCACTACTGTTTCTCATTAAAGACCGTTCTCGGAGCTTGTGTGAGGCTCCCAAACAAATATACTCACCGAGGAAGCGAGGGTGTCTGCTGGCTTCCTTCATGATCAACATGTGATGGTAACTCTATTCTCATTTCCCCCCCATCCCAAACTTTTTGTTGACTCATGCTCATTTATTTTCCTTTGCTCTTACTAAGTGGGGGTGGACATGAAATGTTCCTACTCAGGGGATAAAATGGCCTGGAGAGAATGAAAATGAAGCACAGAAATTCACCTTCAGGTCACTGGTCTTCGGCCAGCTGCAAACAGATGTGACTCTAATTAGCGGCCATGTGACGGTGGCTCATTGGATGACCGTGTGTGAAACAAGTTGGTGGGCCCAGTGTTGGCCTACTGGGAGCCATGGGTGGGAACAACATCGGGAGATAGGAGCCGAGGAGAGTCACGGGGGCTGGCAACCCTTCCCAGTGGTTGCTGACTCACTCCCTTGTTGCTCAAATGTCTTGGAACTGAATTCAGCAAGGTCCCCAGCATCAGGTGTCCCACCACTGAGCCATCTCCCCCTAGTGTTCGCCCCACAGATCACCTGACTGTCCTGGCAACTGTTGATGCTAAAGGGACCCTTTGCCTCTAGACAAAACCCAAATCCCCTACTTTCCCTGCGAAATCTTAACAGCACTCTTTGGATCACTCTTAGCTCCTCTCCCTCAAAGGTCTCTGAATCCCTGGTCCTTCAGTCGCTCCTGCTACCTACTTTGAAACCACATCTTTCCCTCCTTTGTCCTTCCTCTTTCCCGGTCTTGTCCCCTTTCTCCTACACTGACTCTTCTTCTTAAAACACTTGGTCAGGATGGTCACAGACACAGATCACAGGGGCTATTTGCAGAAAAACAAATTGTACCCAGCTGGTACCATTAAAAAGAAAAAGAAAAAGTGGTTGGACTATGTCTTCTAATTTGGAAAACAAGTTGCAAATCCTTTCTTGCGATAGCTTATATGGAGGGAATTCACTTCCCTCACGTGCATGCTGTCTCACAGCAAGTGTGCAGGACAGGCAGAACTGCCCCCATGAGCTTCCGAGACGGCCACTCCTGAGGAGCGCTGGCAGCCCGCCTTTCGCCCGTGGAGCACCTGGTGGTCTGGCTCAGCTCACCATGTGGATGGCTGCCCAGCATGTCACCAGCACACCACCAGGGCTGGTCTCTGGAGCTACTCTGGCTTTAACTTTCATCTTTTATTCTCTGTGATTTCTAATACAAATCAGTCTTTACACCGTCCACTGCCAACTCTGATGATTTTACTTTCCCGCCCTGGTCTGAATCCTGCCACTGCCATTCAAACATCTGCCATCACTTTGAAAGCCTGAATTTCCCAGTCTAGTTCATGAGACGGTTTCCCGTCGGGCACCACGCCCACCAGTGGGGTGGGTTGGCATAAAGTGGAAGCCACCGAGGATGGGAGGTGTGCCATTCATTCAGACACATTTTGTTTTGAGCTTGCAGCAGTTCACAGACTCACATCATTTACTGGGCACCTGAAATAGGTTAAGGACTGTCCTCGATGCTACCCATAAGAAAGACCTATTCGTTAGAGCAAGGACATGAGACACTTCAGTACAGCACATGCTTTCAAAGAGAGAGGAGCAAAATTCTGTAGAGACACCAGAGGGGGGAGCTATGCCCTGGGACTCCGAAAGCCCAGGCGTCTCCAAAGCAAGTCACAGTTGTGCAGAGTTTGAAAAAGTTCATGGAGCTTTTTCAAGTTATAAGCCTGGTAACAAAGGTGGGAATGTGGGAAGGGGGCATACAGGAAGGAGGCGCAGCCTCAAAAGAACAGAGAAAGCAAGTCAGCAGTGATACCTTACAGCAAAAGGGGGCACGGAGTTGGGTGTTACACAGGTGATTATGCAGGAGGAAGAGCCAGTATCTCATCTTAATTACACAGGAGAAAGTAAGTGACACACTGAGTCTACTTTTCTCGAGAAATGACTCAGGTTGCTGTAAGAGAGACAGAATGAGGAGAGAGGACAGATATCAAGGAGGAAGTGACTATAATAGCACAGGTGCTAAATGATAAGGTAATAAATACATGAAGTCATTGAGTATTGAGACAGCAAATGCCTGGGCAGATATGAGTTTAAGGTAGCTGTCTTGGTCAGATGATCTGATCATACAGGGCTCAGAACAATGTGGCCAAGCACTATCAGAAGCAAGGCGTACTAAATTCTGGTTAGTCTTTTGTATCCAACTAGCATGAACAAAAAAATAATTGCACAAATACTACTGTACAATGCTAACCAATTTATAGGCAGATTTAAAGAAATTTTAAGAACTGACTATAATAGCTGTCACTTTAACTTCTAGACATTAGCAGATGGTTCCTTAATCTACTATATAAACCAACAGTTCTCAATCTGTGGTCACAACTCCTTTGGGGGTTGAACAACCCTCTCACAGGAGTCACCTAATTCATACCAGTAACAAAATTATAGTTATGAAGCAGTAACAAAAATAATTTTATGGCTGGGGGTTCAACACAACATAGGGAACTGTATTCAAGGATTGAGGCATTAGGAAGATTAAGAACCATAAACCTTCTCTGAGTTCCAACTGAAAAGCATGCATTCAAATAAAAATTCAAATCTTATTTATTCTTCCTACGCTTCAACATTATCAAATGCCCTAGGGGCTAGTAGTAAAGAATTTGTACAGTAGAGAGATATTATTTCTTTTAATGCCTCTTTTATCGCAGCCTTGGCAAACAGCCATCACTCCAACATTATTGTACTTTGCATGTATTTGCACAGGTACTTCTCTTAGGCAAGGTCTACCGGAAACCCTGGCTCCTACCCCAAATCTAGTTAGATGTCCACCCTTGAAGTTCTTCACAGTACAGCCCTCTAAGCCTACATCTCCACCTTCTCTGCCTTACACTTTCAGAGAAATTCCTCCATAGATCCAAACATGAAAAGTGTTCAAACACTTAGAAAATGTGCTCAGGAAAATGCACTACATATTATTATGCAAACAGACAAACACATTTAATACCACACTCTGTATAACTAGAGAGAGCTACCAGGAAAGATCTATAGCTAGTGAAGGTTCCTAATCCACTGAAGTTCTCTTTACAAACATCTTGAGGGCTTCGTTTGCTCTTGGAAAAGGACAGATAAAAAGTACGTGAGCATGAAGACCTACCATGTGGAGATCTGCTCTGTCTCTAATTTTATCAGACGGGCATCAGTTTTCTGTTTGTCCAATCACATCTCACCTCTTGACGTTTGGAAGTAATCATACAGTTTTTAACACATTAAAAAAAAAAAGAGCCAAAATATCTAGTGAGATGTTGCAGATATGTGTGATGGGGAGGTCAAAGCCAGAGCTCAATAAAACTTGTGGTCACAGAATGACCACTTTCTCCACTCCTGGAAATAACTGTACAGTGTGGGTGACAGCTGACTTCTTGTCTATCTTCTCCTCAAATAGCGACATCACTCGTCCCCCTAATCTTTGGTTTCAAAGTAATCTAAGCTACAGGATCTCCCCATTTGCTCTCTGTACCCAATGCAGTAGGATATCTTTCTCTTTTAAAAATACATAGTAAATTTTCATTTCTTCAGACGCATAAAACATGGGATGGTCTATGTGCACTGGTTGAGCTATGCCTACTAATCTTTGACGCACTCAATATGACTTGAATATGACTTGTTCTTCTCTGAGCTCAGCACGGCACGTGCACTTGGGAGCTTGCAAGGATAACGTGGGGGTAAGCTCTGCTCTCCGGGAGATGATGGTTTAAAAGAAAAGGAGCTAGAACCTCTCTTGGATGAAGCTAAAGATAAGGAAGGTGACCCTGCACACTCTCCTGATGATTCCTCACGGGTGGGAAGTTCTCTGTCCAGGAAGGGCAGAAAGTACTTCAGGTGGGCTCTGGAGGTCGCCCACATTTCTTCCTGATAGAAACGAGGCTAGAGGGGAAAGACAGAAAATTTGGGCGCTGAATGCAAAGCAAAGTGTTTTTGTATTTCATATTCTAAGAAGCTATTGGGATGACTGAACAGTTCTGAACTGGGGAAGAGAGAAGTGCTTCTGCAGTTTTGTAGTACTGGTCTAACGCCGCGGTTCTCAACCTTCCTAATGCCTGGACCCTTTCAATGCAGTTCCTCATATTGTGATGGACCCCCCTCCCCCACCCACCACCATAAAATTATTTTCATTGGTACTTCATCACTATAATTTTGCTACTATGATGAATCGGGTGATTCCTGTGAAAGGGTGATTCGACCCCCAAAGGGGTCATGACCCACAGATTGGGAGTCACTGCTCTAAGGGCACTGGGTCAAGTGGGGCACAATGGTGAGAGAGTGAACAGGAAGGGGACTCTGGTAAGGAGGGATGGGAGCTGAAACCGAGGCGGCAGCAGGATGGGGGTCCGGAGGAACCAGGAATAAACTGTGGTTCCTTCCACTAAGAATTTTCTAATCCAGAGGGAGAAAAGCACACACGTACAACTCCCCATTGATGGAGTATGTCTGCGGGGGCAAACGAAAAAGATGCTTGAGAGAGGACCTTGACTTTGGGCAGGGACTGATACAGGGAGAGTCAGGGGAGAGGATGGACCCGACACTTAGGAACCATGCCTTGTCCCAGCCTGGGCTGGCCGGGGTCCCTGTGCTTCATCCGGTGGCAGGTCAGCTGAACCTCTGCCACGAGGAAGACGGCAGTCGCTGGGGGTGATGAATAACATTCTTGCGGGAAGAAACACCGGAAACCAAATATGGAGATGAGAGAGCACAGAGGGAGTTTGGGGAACATTACACAATGGGCAGGGGATCAAAAGCCTGGGGCATGCAGTGCTGCCGTCGTTCATGCAGAAGGCGGCCTGAGTGCACAGTTTCGCATGCACCGCAACCGAAGTGTACACCGCGCTCCATGACGGGAAGGCTTACACCATATCGAGTTACAAGTACAGTAAGATGGGTGCACCCTTTGGAGTGGAACAGATTCTAATGAGACCCTAGGCTTCAAGCAAGTATAGTATAGCGTTAGTCAAAGTGTTTCTGAGTGACAGAGACTAAAATAGCCTTTTCTGATAGTGAGCAGAGATGTCACCATTACTGTCGCATCTAGGGAGTGTTTTGGAAAATGGTGTAGGTCTGAGCCCCGGTGCCGTAGTGGTTGTGCGGGGGACTGCAGCCCACTGGGTTGGAGGTTCAAATCCAGTAGCAAGGCTGGGCCTCCTACTCCCACCACCAGAGGGCAGTGATGTCCCCAAAACAAAAAACAAAAACAAAAAGAAGAAAGAAAAAATGGTGTAGACTTAGACCAATTTCAGGCAGGCAGAATGAAACTGAAGTGGGATTTTCCTGACTGCCCTTGCTTCCAAAGACCAGACTCACTTGTAAACCACTTTGCAAAAATAAATGGAAGGATCTACATATATAATTTAAGGACAGATTAGAAAATGTTATGCTACAGTTTCTAAAACCCGGAGGAAAGACTCTTAAAACATCATTTCCTACAGATGCTCTTATTTGATTCGGATCTTTTAAACCAGGCTTAAAAACTCAAACCAAATGTAAACAGGAATCGCATGTTCTAAATCCAGGGGAATAGTGAACAACTGCAGGAGAGGGCATGGCCAGGCCTCAGTTCCATCTGGACGATTCTGATGTGACAGAACATTCCAGATCACATGCAGGCTGGAGCAAGGCTGCACAGAAAACCTTTACAAGGTCCCTGGCGCTCCTATGGCCCTGACTATATGTAAGATAATTGCTGGCAGACCAAACATGCTACTTGGCATGCCATAAAGAGCACTTGGAAAGGTCCTACCTAAAAACGCAAGTGAGGCGTTTCTAGTAACAGAAGAAAACATGGGCTAAATCCACAGAAGGAAGGGAACCGTTTGTTGGTCAAAAGCTGTGGTTTCTCAATGACAAGCACTGGTGTTTACACTGTGCTCCAGAATTCCTAGAGGTATCCCTGGAGGTTCACGGGCAGACACTGTGGTCAGCTGGACGTGTTGAGTGAGTCTATGAGGCATGCTTTCCAAACCACACTTCCCTCCTATATCACTGAGCAGTTTGAGTCTTGCTCAAAGATCTACACATAAGTTAACCAACCCTTCTGGAAACTCCAAGGAGCCCTGGTAGTATGTGGGTTAAACACTGTATCTGTGAAGCAAAAGATCAGTGAGTAAACCCACCGGCCTCTCTATGGGAGAGAAATGTGTGAGCCTGCTTCCGGGAAGATCTACCGCTGTGGAAATGGGTGGGAGTAGCTCGCCTCTGACCGAGAGCACTGTTCCCTGTGAGCTGGAATCTACTCAAGAGCATAGGGGCGAAACTCAATAGTCTAATTCCTTGATGAACATGATGCAGTTAACAAAGTACACGTATGATTGCAGAAGGTCTTCATGTTTTTTCAAAAAGAACTTAGGAAAAGAGATCAGATTTTAATTATGCATCATTTATTATAAAAATAAAACTTTAAAGTATGTAAAATAAAGCTGATTTTTTTCCCTCTGATTCTTCAATGGAGATGATACACAATTAACCCTACTTCTTTTCTTCTTCATGTGTATTCACAGAATATTTATTTTTGTATTGCCAACTGTTTATATGAGAACTTTCTTTGTGTACCCAAGAACGCTTTTTAATGGCAAAGGATGGATGTTGAGCATATGAACATTTGCAATAAAAAACTTTTAGCAACTGCTTACTGTAAAGTTTATATCAAACAAATAGAATCCACATTGAATTGAACTGAACGAGGACATGCCCATCATTCAAAACAAGTGCTTTCTGGCATTGTTCACCCCTTTGGAAACTGAAGGCCACGTCTGTGTTTTTAATGAAGATATTTTCACATTCTGAGGATCATCTTTATGTGTCAGAAGGCTTCTCAGGCTCCTGGTAAAATGTTAATGTCTAAGCTATAAACTGCCGAGGTTCGGGTTCAAATGTCTAAGTCCATTTGAAAGTATAGTTTTATTTTTAGAAAAGTCGATTATTATTAATTCATCCAAGGAAGCAAGGCATTAGTCAGAGGAAAAAAGAATTAATGAGAACAAAAGCAAATGTAATGAGATGCCCTGAAATATTGCGCAGAACTGGAAGAGAGGGAATCATCAGAAGAAAGTGTCACCAGGGAAAATATCCTAAAAGCAGCTGAGTTGGGGCCACAAGTAAAAAGGAGCTATATGCAGATGAGTCGAAAGTCAATGGATGATTCAGAAAGGAAAACCTGACCAAGTGATACCCGGGAACGTCCTCCTCAGGAGACTGACACTGGAATGATGCAACCAGTCCAAAGTATTGGCAACTATTCAATAGTTAATTTTGTCTATGTCAACAGAGAGTGTAGCTGGCAGTTCAGGCCATCACCATGGGGTTAAAATATCTGAATTGACAAGGTGGCAAACTAGAGCACATGCCCAGTGCACTTTACACTGTTCAGCAATAATACAAGGTTACAGCTCTGGGCCTCTGAGTTGCCTTTTTCTTGACTTGGTTCCAGCCCTGGATTTCAACAGGAATTCTGAATGTGTTCCATCACACTGCTCTCTCGCAAATCTTCCTCAGAGGGGCTCTGTGCTGTAAATTAACCTCCTGTGAAGAATGAAGATCATCCCAATTACCTCTCCCAGGTAATCACATGCACTCTCCTGTTTCCAATATATCATTTTATGACTTCTATTTATCTTATTGGTATAAAAAAGTAGAGGCACTTGTCTGTCTTCTGTGAGTGTGCACACGTAGTCCTTTCTGGTGACCTGATTGCTTAAGGCTTTCTTTACTTTTATTTTTTTAGATCAATTAAAATGTCCTTCTAAAGGAGATTCGCTTTGGAAACTAGACTGAAATCGAAGTCATTAATTCTTTTAATGCTTCAGTCTATTGAGAATAGAGAGGTGGCATTAATTTAATTAATGAACAAATGGACTAGGAATTGGGAGTACAGTGACAGTGTGGAGTAAGGACCCTGCACTCACTGCTTACAGGCATGTTTACCTTAGCCGTGAGCAGTCAAGAGAGAAACATCCTCTACCATAGACGATAGGGTAAACTCAAGCACCATCACTGATGGATTTTAAACTCATAACCACTCTGTCCTAAAACTGAGAGATGTTTTGAAAAGAGAGACTGCTGTACCTTTAAAATGCCTTGCATAGTCGTGAATCAGCCTGTCTTGAAATAGACAGAACAGACATGCATCTGTATTACAGTTCTGATGCCTCAATGGTTAAATTTAAACAATCTGCACAATTACTACATTTAGCACATGAAACCGAGTACTGCTTATAATAGTGAGTGAAATGGGCCCAAACACTTTCCCATTAATATCCAATGAATAGAAATGCCGAAAACTAAACACATAAACTTAGCCAGGGATGCAGTTGTTGAATTAACATCTCTTTCAGTCTATCAGTCCCCATCATGTGGCGTTTCTCTAGGAACCATATAAGCTGCGTTATGAACCAAAACCTCACTGCCACCCAGTCAATTCTGGCTCATCGTGTTCCTATGAAGTTCAGGTTTACACTGCCCCTGTGGGTTTCAGAGGCCGCAACTCTTTATGGGAGCAGAAAGTCCCAGGCCTCCCGGTGGAGCAGCTGATGAATTCGAACTCCTAACCTAGGCGTAAACAGCCCGACGTAGAACAAGCAGCCCACCAAGCTCCCCTGGAGGTACCATCTGTGCTAATCATAAATTAGTGGATTAATAATACCAGCTGGCCACTAATGATTTTGACTTCATTTTTTGCTAACCAGAGCTTCACAAAGTTCTGTTCTACAAAGAAAACGGGTGTACTGTGGATCCCCAAGTCGTTGAATATCTTTTAGATAAAAGGAAAAACAAATCAAGATCAAAGATTACCATGTCAAAAGAAACAGATTTTGATGGTTGGGAAGTGGGAAGGGGAAAGGTAAGCAAAGATAACAAATTAGTTGCATATCCTAGCACTAAAAATTAGAAATACATCTGTGATCGAAACAGCCGTGACCCATTCACTAGCATTCCTATTTAATCTGAGCGTCACATTCACAGAGGACACGTGGTAATTTGGAGTTCACTGCACTATAAAATATATCAAACTTTTAAGTCCTCAGCTGTGGCCTTTTAGCTGCCAGGGCCCTAATTCACAGTTCAGTCATTTTCCTCCTGCATCCCAGGAATGATGCTTGGCAGGCCTGCGTGGTTCATCTAGGATGTGCTTAGGCTTTCTTCATTCAACTTTCAGGAGCAGACATTGTGTTTCTTCCCTCAGTTAGTTTGCCTATTTTACCTTTCTTGGGCAATATCTTGCATGAAATGCAAACAGCATTTCCCCTTTGTCCATCCACCCAGCTTTATTGTACAGATTTTTTTTACCCTCATTGACCCTCATTAGAATGTTTCCCTGTGACTGATTCCATGAGTCACTCTCAACCATGACATATTTGTTCTAAACTTGGTGCAAAATCTAAAACAAACTGTTGGAAAATATTGGACTAACAATAATATTTTTCGATGGGTTTGTCCACAGAATCTAAGGGGGGCAACTCATATGATAGGAGGTCTTATTTGAGCCCGAGGAGTTGAAGGAATCAAAGGGCCCATCTTGCCTCTTCTATGCTACTCCACTGACTAGACAGGAAACTGGCATAACATGAACTTTCCCCCTTAAAAAGCAGAGCATATCAGTACTGAAACAGTTCAGTGCACTGAGCACAAGAAAAACTGACTGTCCAATCATCTGCCAAAAGTTTTCATATTTGGGGGCTCATAAAAAATAGGAGACTGCATTGTTCAAAATGTGTTTAGGATAGGACAAAATGTTATCATTCTACATCAAAACAACAGTCACTTGTCCTAATTCAATTCTATTCATTTGGTGGCCACAAAAGCCAGACCAAGGCATGGAACAAGAGCTAAATGCCTACCTTATCTTACAGGAGCTGCTGCATCTATTCTTGTGCCAGAGTGGAATTCACAAGGGCCTCGATGTCAACTGGCACTCAGCGCACAGAGAGGATCAAACGAGGTCATGGGTGGTGATGGATTCTTTATGTACCAGATGCATGCTACCACTGCTGTTAGCTGCCACTGAGTCGCCACCTGACACATGGCAACGCCACGCACAACAGAAGTAAACACTGCTTGGTCCCATGCCATTCCCATTATCAGTGTCAGATTGGGGTCCACTAGAAGCTCTGCTAAAACCTGTTCCACCTCGCAGCAACACACAGACAAGCCTCTACTGACAGAGGGTAGCAGCAGACTGGCTGGGAATCGAACCCAGGTCTCTGGCATGGACGGCAACAATTCTACCGCTGAATCCACTAGTGCCATTAATATAAGAGGTATCCTTTGACCCGGTTCCTCTCAAGTGGCTCTTTTTGTTACCTGAGTAGCATGCAGCCCAATCTTTACCCTCTACCTAGTCACTTGAAAGTCAGGGACTGGTCTTCGATTGCAGGCCATTTCCCCACCACCCCCCTCCTCCCATGCTCCCACCGGCAAGGCAGGACCCCTCAGGGTGAAAGTGCCAGAACTGGCCAAACACTCAGATCCTTAGTAATAACATTTGACTACGACCAAGTATCCTCAGGGAAAAGATGGGATTCCCTTTCAGTGTTCCTAGAGTGTACTGTTCATGCCTGTTCAGTGTAGTGTATGTGCCTGTCATACTGATAAAAGGCAGTGAAATGTTTCCCAAAGTTCACTAAATCTATTTCAGATCTCACTGCTCTAATAGCAATGTTCACTGCTAGAGACGCCATGTAGTTCTAGGACATAATCCTTGGGTATAACAGAGAAGCCCACCACCAACCACCTTGGCTCCAGTAAGCACCCCTTAAATCTATCTGAGCTTCCTGTAGAAAATTAAAGTGGCTTGAATTGCACATTCAAATTCTTTAAAGTTGGGTAATTTGACATTTTTAGAAGACATTTTTTAAAAATGTACACTCCCATCCCTCTTCACCAATCTCATTTGGAGGTCTCTGTGTATTTGTTTAGTCTGTTGGTTTACCTCCACTATGTCGTTCTGAAGTGCCACCCCTTCTTATACTGAGGGGAAAGCAGTCACAAGACTTCTTTCCTAATTCTAGAACACCTTACCCTTTAAATCAGATATGCCTTCAAATTTCTCCCAAGTTATTTAGAGGTCACTTTTTGTCAGCCTGGAAGGAAGTCCCAGAGTGCAGCAGACGGGACAGTTTAAACCACTCCCAGAAGACACCCGAACCCACTGTTTCCAAAGGAAGCCACCCAATGGGGATCACGTAAGAAAAAAGGATGCAAACCAGGGACTTGTAGCAGGACTGAGTGATTCTGACACCTGGCAAGGAAGAATCATCCATCAATGTGAGAGACATGTTCCGATAACAAAAGCAAAGCACTGTTGCCACCACTTCCTGTGACTGGCCCACATGAAGAAGCTGCGAGGAGAACCAGCGCAGAGGCACGTGGGCACTTGGCCAGACATTGTCTCTGAACAATGCTCCATGTTGTCTTCCTATTTTCCTCCTGAGTGCCTAGTCCTGTGCCTGTCACGTAGCAGGGCGTGCACCAGTGTTTGCTCCGCACTGCCTGCAGCTCAGCCTTCTGTTAAAGCTGGAGCAGGCACCAGGGACCTCATTGATTCACATGTGATGAATTGCCGTACTTACCCAGCATTTATTTCTATAACAGAAATCACAGAAATGGATTAAGAAACATGCCTTTATTTTCTGACTCTTTTGGATGCTAGGAATCTTCCTTCGTGGTGGCAACCCCGGGGGAAGGTTTTCTCTGTCTGTCAGCTCTGGAAGCAGAGACTGGTCTCTCCTAAGAGAAGATTGCTCCTGGCGTCCTCACACGGCACAACACCTCTCTCCCCTCATCTCCGTTTCCCTAATTTGCTTCATGAATCTCTTGTCTATCATAAAAGAGACTGACTTAAGGCACAACACCTGTATGTGATGTGCAGGACTGACAGGACTTACACTACCTGCTGGAGTAGACACAATTCCATCAACAGGTGACCTAAATCCAAGTTGATTTACAGGAAGTTGAAGTCTACATTCTAGCTTTGAGAAAATAAGACACCAGGAAATGGAATGTTGCTTAAAGTACTTTGAAAAGCAAACATGGAGACCAATGTTTCACATCACCTGTCTTCTTCTCCCACTTATTTATTTATTCCATGTTTGTGTGTGTGTGTGTGTGTGTGTGTGTCCACTGTTTTCCTTCAACGCCTGATAGACTGGAGTGTGACTTCGTGGAACCCATGTTGGAGGAGGAAGAGAACAGAATCCATGCTGTAGGAGCCTTTACTATGGGCTTGAGGAACGTAGATTCTTATTGACGCTCCAATACTGAAAAAGACTGATGCTATTGATCAAGTTCTACAGAAGAGAAAATGACCCAAGTCCACCAGGGAGGGAGTGGCAGCGTTGAGATTTGCTCAACAGCTTTGTTCTAAAGCTCTTGCTTTTTTCCACAAGTTGTCCCTGAAGGCAACTAGCTTCACAATAGCATTCCTCCCCAGGAGAGCGGGATTCAGTCCATCCTTTTCATAGCAACCCAGAAAGCTTTCAGAGGCTCTGTTGGCATATCTTGAGCATAGACTGTGAAAGCCATCCTATTGACTTCCCACTACTAAACTCTGGTCTGTGCCCCAGAGAGAACGACGAGGTTAGATGTTTCATGGCCCGGCTGCACGCTTCTTTCCGAGGAGGAAGAAGCATGGCACTCACTTAACCCCAAGTGACTGGAGTTCATTCAATGGGAAGGAAAGTATAAACAATGCATTTTCAAGGGAAACACATGTCTCCTGATTCTGCTGCGCTAATTAATACCACTTACCTGGAATTTCCAGGTTAAGGAGCTATATTTCCAGCTGTTCTGATTCACTGCACTTGCAAATTTTCCATGCAGTCTTAGTATTTTCCCCTTTCTTATTTTAGGTCTCCTTCATGACAGTCCTTTTGTGGTAAGGGCTGTGTAATATGAAATGAGTATTTCAGAAGTTGACAAATCCCTTCCTGGAAGCAGATTCGAGTGCCAAGACCATGCAGAAGGAGCCCCGGTGGCACAAACAGTTAAGTGCTTGGCCACTAATTGGAAGGTTGGACGTTCTAACCCACCCAGGGGCTCCAAGGACAGCTTCGTGGTATGCCCGCATAAAAATTATAGCCCCAAAGACAATCAAGCAGAACACACTAAGGGGCACTTCTCCTGCGTCATACTGGGAGTCAGCAACAAAACCCACAACCCAGCCAGGAGCTCCTGAGCAGGCAGTTAAAGTGAGAGCTATTCGGGGTAGTAGACAGAGGCTCACACTCTGTGGGTGTTGCCTTCTACCAAAATGAATCTGCCATGTAAGCAATTTTACATCTCTGAGCCCTAGGTATTTTTCAAATATTGCTGGGGAAACAATCTCCTGTAATAAATAGCTGGGTAAAATGGATCCCACACAATATTGTTTTCTTTGACCCTAGTCAGCGATCAAACCACTTCAGAGAAAAAGTCTTTAATGAAGTTGGGGTAAAGTTTAACTTCCAAGAATATCCTACCCCTATAATAAATATGTATAGATATTGCACAGATTAAAAAACACTATAGAATCAATAAGCATTGAGAAAACCACCCCAATCGCGCACTCTATCAACTACAAAGTATGTCATTAAGAGACCTGAATCACACTGTCCTTTACATTTCCTCTCTGACACATCCATATGGATTTGAAAACTTTGAGTTACTTTTACTATAGAATAAATGTTATCACAAAATGAATGATGGTGCATGGACACCCATGGACAGAAGAAGGCACCAAGGGGGCACCATGATGAATACTTCCTCGATATAAGCAAAGATCTTGTAGGATTGGACTACTGAGTATGAAAACTGAGGACCGTAGTGTCTTGCGGGACAACTCTGTCAGTGGTTACACCATTCTGCATCTTAGTCTGGTGAGTGGGACAGAAGTCATCTGAGAGACAGACACTGGTTTCTGTGCATCTAGAACAAATGAGAAAGAAGGAAGAACCATAGCCTCGTGTACCTTGATAGGAGAAGAACGAGGTGGTGTCCCTTCGCCACTACTGACCTGTTTGACTAGGGGTCACCTACCAGCCAAAAAGACAGAGCGGCTCATAAAACAAATCACCTCACTTGTGAGGACTGTGTCCCTCCACACAATCATCCAAATGAGACCTAGCAGTCGACATTTCCCCAAAGACAAGAAAGTGGGGGGTGGGGGAGGCAGGGCAAGGAAAGCAGATTGATGGAAGCAGAATAAACAAACTGCAAATAATGAGACTGCTGTTATGAGAACAACATATCAATGAGAATAATGTTATGAAAAGTGTCACCCGTGCCACCGAATGCGGTGAGTAGAATTTGTTAAATGAGAGCCCAATGTGAGGTGATTTTTGCTTACCAAATATCTCAATAAGACATTTTTTAAAGCTGAGTGAGATGTGGATGTCATGAACAGAAATGTTTCTGTCTTGGATGGAATAATGGTCAATTATGTTTTTGATGAAAATGTCAACTGAGTAGCTGAAATGGTACATTATTTTATAGACCTATTTTTTTTTTCAAGACACTTGTGAAGGTTATTTTTAAAAACTAGAAAGAAAACTAAATTTAGGCTACATCTGTTATAACCTGGTACAAATAAATTCTTAATTATGGATTTAGAAAACACAAAATTAAGCAGCTACATGCTTATTATTCTTTCAAAACAATCAAACAGTATATGTCTTTCCAAGCCAACACATCTGTAAAAGTCGTATTAAAAGACGAAGTTCAGAACATCCTCATTGCTAATGCTCTTTGGCAGTAAGAGTATGGCAGCTGTATTCCCAGCTTGCCGTCTACGTGAAGCTCATTTCCCAACCGAATGCTAACGAACGTATTCTGCTGACCTCTGCTCACTCCGGACTGGAGAGCAAGCTCGGAGTTGGCATTTTTCACTTACAGCTTCCAGGAGTCGAAGTTCATTCGTTTCAGAAGTGAAAGGCCTCCCGCCTTTGATCCTTATTCCTATGAGCTATAGATTGGCATAGACTAGACTTGAAATGCACTGCAAAGGTCATTCATGGGAATTCTCAGCCGTCAGGAACATTTTTGTCATTCTCTGTAGAATTGTTAATTCCAGCCCCTATAGTTAACTGAGTATATTAACTAGGCCTGAAATGCCTAAACCGCAAAACGTAGCCAGTTCTCCTGGAGTCTCTCTTCTCAACCGTCTTCCTCACCCACCACTTACAACCCACATCCAGTGCAAATCCACAGATTCCTTAGGAGAGATGGAGAACTATACAAGAAAAGAAGAGCGGACTAGAGGAGACGACACATAAATCTTTCAATGGAGACACAGTTTTATCTCATTTTCTGAATGAGTCGGAGAAGGCTAACATAAGCTGCATACATTAATTCTTTGAGTGACAAAAATGATTCACTACAAAAAATAAACTTCTTATGCATTTTCATTGACCTCATTAAATCAAAAGGATTAATGTATATTGATATCTCTTATTCTTTTTTCTTTTTTTCCTCTTTCTTCTCTCTCCCTCTTCCTCTTCTTTCTTCTTCTTTCTCTCTTTCTTTCTTTCCAGAACGCTATTCCTCCTCCCTCCCCTCACCTCTTATCCCTCAGGGACTCATGGAGAAATCAATGCTACAGATTTAATTACACTCACAGGGCTGTTGGCCACTGCATCCGATGAGCTCAGGTAGTTGGGGCTCTTGAATCCTGGGTTATTTTCTGTTGGCTCCCACTGGCTTTGATAGACTTTTCGTTCCTTCCTAATCTGTTGCAGCTGGGGTAAACAACCACATGTGTTGGAACATGGACCCGGCGAAGGAGCCATAACCTCTAAGTCAGTGGTTCTCAACCTTCATAATGCCACGACCTTTTAAAACAATTCCTCATGATGTGGTGACTCCCCAACCATAAAATTATTTTCATTGCTATTTCATAACTGCAAGTTTGTTACTTTTATGAATCAGGCAAACCCTGTGAAAGGGTTGTTCGACCGCCAAAGGAGTCACAATCTACAGGTTGAGAATCGCTGTTCTAAGTGAACATCTCTAATCCCTATCCCTGTAGAGGCAATTTAATGTAATCACTTAAACAAATAATTAGGTTACCTTCTATAATATGACCTCTTGTAATGGATGGCTCTTCCATGAGTCAACCTATTGTTAAATAATCAGTCAGTAAGCTGAGGTCATGCCAGTGTAGGGTGGATCCTAAACCTCATCAGAGACAAGAGACCCGTAAGCACATATGGGGAAAAGACAGACACCACGGAAGGATCACCAAGGAATCAAGGAGTGCCTGGACTGGCTATAAAGGAGGAATCAGCATGGCAGGCAGAGGAGGCTTCACAGAGATTGGGAACACTTCAAAATCTTTGCATTCCATTTTTCCACAAACGTTTTCAAGGCCCCTTGTATCAAATGCTAAGGGAAGGCACACAGTGATTTAGAGTTTTTGTTGATGGTGGTGGTGGGCGTCGTGGAGGCGGAGTTTGACTCGCACGCAGCAAGCCTCTGTGACGGAGTAGCACTGCCTCGCGGAGTTCCCTGGGCTGGAACCTCCTCCGGGGTCAGTGACCACTGCCTTGTCTTTCTCCTGTGATCTGGTGGGTGGGTTTGAACTGTCGATTTTCTGACGAGCAGCTGATCATGTCCATTTGTACACCAAGGCTCATAATTTACATAGTAAATGCATCTTATTCACCATGCTTTCTTGGCGAAGAAGAGGGAAATAGAGATTATAGGAGGAAGATAGGAAATCTCTTTTCTGAAAGCCAGCGGTGAAGCTGAAGTCCTTTCCTATCACAGCGGACAAGTCATGGCACTCATCTTCTTTCCCAGGGCGCGACAGCAGAAAGACCACGAGTGTGTGGCTCTGAAGAAAAGAAATGAATTTCCTTGGAGTTCTGCAAGTTCAGAGTCCAAATCAACATGGTTTCAGTCAGGCTGATTCAATCGTCTTCCCGAAGATACTCTATCTGTCATGGCAACTTGCTCTCATTCAATGTCATCCCTGCTCAATCTCCATTATTAAAGTCCTCAAACGCACCACCATCCACTTGATTTCAACTACAGTGAGCCTATATAAAGGGCAGAGTAGAACTGTCCCTGTGGGTTTCTCAAAGTGTAGCTCTTTAGGGGAGTAGGAAGCATCATCTTTCTCCTGTGGAGTGGCTGCTGTCTTCAAACTGCTGACCTTGCAGTTTGCAGCACAACTCATAACCCAGGACACCACCAGGGCTCCTTTATTCATTACTAGAAGAGTACATCTCAACAGAAGCTCATGAGGACCAACCCAGAAACCAATATGCCGATTAGGAATATGGTTAGGGTATAGAAAGTGCTTTCAAGTAACCATCTCTCAGTACTGGAGAGACAGAAAGAGAGAGAGAGAGAGAGAGAGAGAGCAACTCCAGCTCTATACATTGCAAGCGTAAGATAGCAGCAATGTACCTTTTGAGGCAACAGCCAGAGGGTGGACTGTAACATAACCTAAAGAATGAAGTCATGTACCAGCCTGCACCGGGGAAACTCTACATACAGCAAAAGATCAGCACTGAGATAAAAGGCTGGAAGCTATTCCCCAATTCAGCAATTTTACACAACAGCCTAGGAATGAGCTGATAGGCTGTGGCATCCACAGAGCATCCAGCTCCAGGCAAAACTGCAGGACTTCAGAGGAGCTGCCAAGGCAACTGCCTGACATCTGTAAGATGGATAAGTCAAACTGGCGTCCTGATCCCATCCATTGTCACTGTCAGCTATAAATCATACATCCTGAAAAGCAAGACAAGACTTCCAACCACCAGGCCCTCCAGCTTTGAAGTCGCGCTAATGGAAAAGCGAACTCTGGGCTGATAGTTGAAAAGAAAACATTAGAACATGCCAACTAGAAAAATGGAGACCTCCATAAAGCTATGATCATGTTCGCATGACAGGCAAGTGCAATGTGTAATTCTGGATTGAATTCCCCTAAGGGGGGAATGGGGGAAATGCTATACAAGAGAGTATTGAATACTGGGGGGGTGGAGGAATTAATATCAACTGAATGTGAAGCACAGCAATATCAAACTTCTTGAAGTAATAAATAGATAATATTTATGCAAGAGAATAACCTTATTCTTAGGATGTATCACTTGGAGTGGTTACTTAAGCAGGATGGCATCTACAATTGACTCCCAATGAACTCAGCAGAAACATATAAAATATGTAGAAAGAAAAATTATGAGCCCAGATATAAGCAACTGATGAGCTTAGATGAAGAAAAGTCCACAGAGGTTCATCATATAAATCTTGAAAGTGTTCTCTAAGGTTAATTTTTATACATGTGTACAGGGCAAAATATATGTTTAAAGGGGTGGAAAATCAATACCATAATTCTGCAAAGACAGCCAAAATTAAAAGAAAAAGTGGTAAGACAGCAGAGTGACATTCTCCTGGAAACAGAAGCAGCAGATCACATGGAAAGGAAGCTTTTCTGGCCCAGAAAGGATCAGCCACTCACAGAGAAGGGCAGAGGTTGCTGACGAAGCAGTTAAACAATACAAAGTGCCCACTGCGGAAAGAATTTCCGGCTGCCCTTGGGACGGTGCTGCTTTGCTTCCATCTGTAGTGAAAGTTTGTTCCCCTCCCTGTATCTGATGCTGAGGGGCTGCCCTGTGGCAAGCCCCTGCTGTGGGTGCTGGGGGAGACCCGAGGAGAAATCAGAAGTGTTTGCAAGGGGAGCCAGCACCTCGGCATGCCACACGCTTTTCAGCACCACCAAGGAGGACAGGGCGCGGTCCTGGGAAAGAGGTTGCCCAGGAATGCCATTCAAAAGGATTATCTTGCCTCCAACCCCTGTTCACACCCAGGAGATCACTTTCTCTCCTTACTTCTTCAGTGCTGTCTGAATGATACAACTGTATCGTTAAGGTACTTCTTGTGCAGGACTACGAACGGAAGGAGAAGGCTGTGGAAACAACTGTTTCCGTGGTTGCCC
The DNA here is from genome assembly GCA_004026705.1 of Nesogale talazaci. Taxonomy (NCBI): domain Eukaryota; kingdom Metazoa; phylum Chordata; class Mammalia; order Afrosoricida; family Tenrecidae; genus Nesogale; species Nesogale talazaci. Next base: position 16,279 of record PVJH01018500.1, on the reverse strand, counting down.
CTCTCAGTCATTAAGCTGCCTTAGGCCTCAAGGAAACAGGCCAGGTGACTTGCGCTCCAGAATAGTTGGAGGGTTGCAAACTCAAAGAGGAAGGAGTAGATAGTGGCTATGATAAACTCTGCCCCATTTCAGGACCTTCAGGGAGAGGAAGGCAGACACAACATGACAGCCAACCTTTGTAGTAATGGTCCATATGCCCTCACTCTTCCCCTGCCCCACAGGCATTATGCCTGCAAGCCTGCTCAGACACAGGCCAATGAAAGGCATAGAAACAGGGAAATCACATGTGCAGGGTGCTGTTCACTAGAGAGTATGCTGTTGTCAGCCGATTCCAACTCAGAAGACCATACAGATCATAGTATCCCCATCATAGATTTTAGTGAAGGCGTGCATGGCCCAGAGTTCTTAGATAGCAATAGAACTTGAAGCCTCCCCAAGTCAGTGCACACCTTAAAAAAGCCCAACCCAAAGTATTCGTTCTCCAATGCCTGAAAAATAAAACTTTTCCATCCTCCAGGGCTCAAAGCATAAGCTCGAATTTTTCTATGAGATAATGCAATAGTATAGGAAAATATAGACTAACGAAACAGAAAGCTTTCCTTTCTTTTAAGTCAGTAGAACCTATATATATTTCTAAAAGCAGTAGGGTGAAAGAGTCATAAACATCTTTAGGGAAATGCTTATGGTTAGGACTGTCATCCAAAGACAAATAAAAATAATGTCTACAGGATCTAAAAAAATGATGTGCATTTTGGATGAGAAGAGCAATGCATTACCTTATTCTACTTTTACTATCGATATATTCAGGTTAACCAACATCAGGAACAGGGAGCCCTGGTGGTGTGGTGGTTCCGCGCACTGGGGGGCTTAACCGCACTGGGGGGTTTAACCACCAGCTCAACAGTTTGGAGGCACCAGCCACTCCTTGGTAGAAAGATAAGACTGTCCATCCCCATAAAGAGTACAGTTTTGGAAACCCACTCTGTCCGATCAGTTTGCTAAGTTAGCATAGACTTGGCAGCAGCGGGTTTGAAGTCAGAAACAAGGGAAGAAATCATCAGAGTAAAGCAAACTCCTGGAATAGTCTAGATTTTTTTTTTTGAGGAAATGTCTTTTTGGGGGGGGGGGGGAATCACTGCCCTCTGGTGGTCGTGGGAGCTACCCAGCACTGCTCCTGAGAGCCACCGCTGGAGCCCACGGGCCGCAGTCCCACACTCAACCACTTACACCACCGGGGCTCACCCGAATATTCCAGATTTTTAATGCTCTATAGGTGGACTGAAGTCGTGAGAGCTAGCTACAGTTCAGAGCAAATGTCAATCATATGTTGTCAGCTAAGGAAATGTGCACCATAAATGCCGTCTCTGCATCCCACCGGTAAGCTCTCTAGCCACTGCACAGGCCTCGGCATGCCCTAATCAGCTTCACCAAATGACAGGGACCTTGATGGACTTTCCAGGGAGTTTCTGAAATAAGGACCCTGCAAAGATCACATTTCAGTGGCCAAAACTCTTCAACAAAAGGAAATGATTGCATGAGGTTCCTTGGGTGGGAGCTAGGGTCCTGTCACCTCACACACAGGCTACAATTCCCCAGGAAAATGGACCCTCAAACCAGAAATATGCTCATGCTCTGGCAGCCTAAATGGCTGTGACCTAATTCTAGGAGATACCAAAATGAAACCAGACCTTTTAAAGGACGATAGCATTTTTTCTCCCACACCCTGGGGCCTTCACCACCAGCACCCTACACACACACACACACACACACACACACACACACAAACACACACACACAGCTGCTTGCTGGGTTCAGATTTGAAACACTTGACCTAGATTAGCCAGATGTTGCTGAAGTTCACCTGGCAAGATTGCATAGCTGCTAGAATGCAGGTGGCAGTCTATTTGGGAAGCTGAAAAAAAACGGTACCTTTGCAGGAGAAGAGATAATGTAAGCATTTATGAGGGTAAGTTAGAAAATTCTGCTTCTCAGGTTCTAGTGCTTACATGCAGTTTGGTTCATTTCAAACCAAAAACGTTGAATCATTCCCTGCAATTAATGGGTGATTGTAAGAGGTTCTTTCTGTAGTATATATTTCTTAGTCTTGTGAAGATGCTTTTTTAAAAAGGCCCAATTCAGTCAAGACACAGTGTAGCAATGATGAAATGTATCTTTCCTTTAGTTCTAAAATGCTTCCTCCCAGGCTGAGCCCAGGTGGTGTAAGTGGTTGAGTGAGGGACTGCGGCCCACGGGCTTGGCAGTTCAAACCCAGCAGCAGCTCTCAGGAGCAGCCCTGGGTAGCACTCATGACCAGCAGAGGCAGTGATGCCCACACACACAAAAATAGACAATCTAATTTTGGGCTGAGCCCCGGTGGCGTAGTAGTTGTGCGCAGGACTGCGACCCACTGGGATGGAGGTTCAATTCCAGCTCACAGGAGCAAAGGCTGAGCCTCCTACTCCCACCACCATAGGTCAGTGATGCCTAAAAATAAATAAATAAATAAATAAATAAATAAATAAATAAATAAATAAAATGCTTCCTCCCTCCCACTATTATGATATGAATTCTACCTTACAAATCCTGTTGGACCAGAGGATGTACACTGGTACAGATGGGAATGGAAAACATGGGAAATCCAGGACAGATGATCCCTTTAGGGTCAGTGGGGAGAGTGAGTACACTGGGAGGATGGAAGGAGGGTGGAGTAAAAAGGGAGAATCATTTATAAGGATCTACATATAACCTCCTTCCTGGGGTATGGACAAAGGGAAGTAGACAAAGGAAGACATCGGACAGCATTAGACAAGACAAAATTATAATAGTCTATAAATTATCAAGAGTCTATGAGGGATGGGGAAGTAAGGAGGGGGTGAAAAATGGAGGAGCCAATACCAGGGGCTTAAGTGGAAAGAGAATGTTTTGAGAATGATGATGGCATCAAAGGTACAAATGTGCCTTGCATACAATGGATGGATGGAAGGATTATGCTAAGAGTTGTATGACCCCCCCCCCAATAAAATGACTTTTTTTTTTAAGTCCAATCAAAACAGTACTTTCCATAGGGATTTGCTGAGTGAATTAAAGCCAAGGAAAAGCGAGCATACTGGAAGTTTATGGTGACCTGTTCATGTTGTTTATCAAAAAAGATTATTTTGATTGATTTTCTCAAAGGAAATGGCCAACCACTGTGGTGTGGCTCCTAAGGAGGGTGTTTTAAGAAAATGTAAAACTTCATTGGTTAGGATAAAGCCAGAAAAGTTGTGTGAGGAATTTGTTTTCCCATCACAACAATGCAACTGCTACTTTTACATGGCTAGCCAGGACTATGCTATGAGAACTGCATTAGGAAACCTGACCCCACCCACCCTACATCTTGGATCTTACCTCTGCTGACCCCCTTCTGTTCCACCACACCGAAGACTATTAAAAAGGAAGCTAGTTTGTGTCCCTTGAGATGTCAAAACTGCTGCTTTTCAGGAAGCAGTGCCCACTGAAAAACTCAGATTTCATTCTTCCAGGAAGGACTGAGGAGACGGAAACCCCAACTTAGACTTAGACAGAGGAGACATCTGGAAACAAAAGGGTCACATTGTGAATTCAACTTTCCAAGCAAAAACACTCTTAATTGCACACTAAGAAGTGTGTCAGTGGACTGAGCCCTGGTGGCGTAGAGGTTGTGCACGGGATTGCGGCCCGCTGAGTTAGAGGTTCAAATCCAGCAGCAATGATGGGCCTCCTACTCCCACCACCAGAGGGCAGTGATGCCCAAAAATTTAAAAAAAAATTTTTTAAAGTAAGAAGTGTGTCAGCTTACAAAGCTATCCTGGAGACTTCTGAGTACACCTCAGGGTTAGTGAGTTATGCCACTGTGGGGGCATGGATGGGTTTAAAACCTGCATCTCCTCCAACTTCCACTGTTAGCCAATGCCAATCATTCTCAGCATTGTTCACCCAGGTGTGCAACAATGGTGAAACCCTGTCCCGGTGAAAAGAAGCAATGAAAGAGGCAAAGGTCGGTAGCTAACACGGGAGGATCAAGGATAAGTCCTCTTTTCTTGCCAGCACCAGGGGACAAGTGAAAATGGAAATAGAATGGAAGCTAAATTTACGTATATTCAACACAATTAATAGGGAAATCACATTCTAATGTAGTCTTTGCTATACAAAGAGGACAGGGCTGATGTTAGACTCTCTGACACTGTGTCTCTCACCATGTATAGAAGTGCTTAAAAAATAATAGGTGCTCAATGTGTACTTAACACATAATTAATAGACTCATCAAATAAAAACATAAGTTTTTTTTTAATTCATCCACCTTTCACTACCTCTAGGGCACTATATCAAGACTAGACCATAAAATCTAAAAGTTTCAAAAGCTTAGCAAAAGTATTCTCTAAGAGAAGCCCATAAATCAAGCCTCTATTTGATGTACACACTCCAATTTCAGCATTGAATGTTTCCTTGGGGTGGGAGTGAAGGTTAGGTTTAAAATGTCTACTGCAACTGAACACTAAAGATCTGTTCTTTTACTTGTTCACTCTTTGTTTTTTATTTTCTCAACTATAAGACACTCCATGGATTGAAAGTGGGCCTCAAGGTTCCCAAACCACATCCCCCATCGCCAGGTGAGGCTGATTGTTCAAACGGACCCTGCAGTCATCAGCACTGCCCAGAATGTAGTCTGAGGACCATAAATCCATCAAATAAGGCCTAGATTTGTTACAGAAACCCAGGAGTGAAGGAAGCATTAAAATGTAGACACATTAAAAGCTTACATTATAATTTAATACACTAACCCCAGTTTCCTTAATTTCTCTATAATCTTAAAGACTTTATATTGGAAATCAGAAAGGCCAGTAAGATTTTGGACATGATCAAATTAAAGATAAGTTTTTATTTGAGAGTTTACTCTTACACTTTAACTAATTAGGCATTTTCTTGGTCACTCAAGAAATATTAGAAGACTATGAAAAGGAAAAAGCATTTCTCTAAGTGCTAAAGATAAAATATGAAGAAATAGTGAGGCCCTATCCTCTGTAAGTCTAAAACACGGCGACTAGAATGGGAAAAAAACAACTGCAAGACCATCTGTCCATTATTAAAATGAAATACATATAAGCAAAAGTGAATATCTCTTTTTTCTAAGGCATGTAGTTCCAATGAAAATCAAATAGGCTGGGAAATATTTATCAGGCTATATGCCCCGATGACATGTGTAAAGAGGTGTCCTGGCCCTTCTCACTTCTTGTTTCTCCCCTCTCCAATCCAAGTGCATCTGAATTTAGATCCAGCTGCATTCTTTACACATTGTGTGGCTTGAGAGACTCCCTGTAGTTTCTTTATAGTAAAGGGACAATATCATCTATCAGGCCAAGATTATGCGTGTGTGCATGTGTATACATACATATGTACACAGATATGTATATATAGACGAGAGAGGGTGTATCACACACTCAATGCTGCAGCATGTTGTCTTCAACATCACCACCATGACTAGCTTGAAATGTAACGAGGAATCAAGAAAGAAAAGTCAAGTGGGATCTCACTGTGGCGCTCATAACAACAGCACTTGAACGTTTAACCAAAGAAACAACGGAAAAAATACTCCCATTGAGTTGGCTCGGACTAGAACAAAATTTCATGCCCTTCTTCACGCTGGCTCCAGTGTCTGAGCAGCGGCGAATCTTTCGGTGAGCAGCCCAATACCGAAACCACAGCACCATGTATTTGGACATTAAAACATAAAAGTTTAGAGGCAGACAAATCTTAGAGATCTTTAGGTTCAACTCCCCTATTACACAGCACCCAGCCAAATTGAAAAATTAAACTGAACACCCACGGCCGCTGAGTCAATTCCAACTCGTAGCGATCCCATGAAGGTGGGACAGAACTGGCCTCTTGGGTTTTTAAGATTTTAAATCTCTAGGGGAGCAGAGTCTCGTCTCTCCTGTGGATTAGCTAGTGTGTTTGAACCATTAGACCACGTGGTTAGCAGCTCAAGGCGATACCCACTATGCAACAAAGGCGGCTTGGTACACAGCACTGGAAACCCAAGCCTGCAACACAGTGGCTCTGGTAAGATCAAGGGCAGTCATGTTGGGGAAGGTTCTGCAGGAGCAGAATCGTAAAACATCATGACAAATGGCGGCGCCACCTTCACAGCAAGATTAAAAAACAAAACAGAGAAACCTCACTTTCTCCCAGAAATCTTTACTAAGGAGCACAATATCTCATTCGTTCTCCCCAAATTGATGACCAAATATTTTCCAGCCAAGCCAGGGGTGAATGATCATTTCTGTGGCAGAAAGTCAACCACCCCATTGTTCGTTCCCACCGATATCAATTTCAACCCTACCATTTCCATTATTTTTCTTTATTGTTATTTTACAACTTCCAGCTGGTCATTTCACCAGTCTTTGGGCCTTGTCCCACAAGCCATAAGAGAGACATGATGGTCTCATCACAAATCACTGACCCAACTCCCAAAATGATGGGAGGAGGATACCAGACCACTCCTCATGGGAGAGAGTAGTCATAGACCATTCCCAATTATCGGGAAATGGTCAGAGTGGGACATCTTGCCACTAATCAACTCTGCTGTGATCTAATGCTCCCTCCATAAATAAGCTGGCTTTTCACATCTTAGATTTTAAAAACCCTGAGAAAACTGTCAATCTTTCCCAGAAAAGGTATTGTACCATGTAAGTCCTATCCATCATCCACTCGTCAGTATGTTCTATTGTGGGGAAATGTAAATTGCTAGTGCTGCAAGCTATGTAGCTAGTATTCCAAATACCAGCACTTGGTGATCTACTTCCAAAATCTAATGTCTGAAGCCCACATGAACCACAACAGAACACTGAAGATAGCACTAGAAGATGAGCCCTCTATGCTGGAAGGAGAGCTCCAACAGAGGATGGGACCAGACCAAAGATCATAAGGCTGGTCCATGAAGATGACTTTTCAGCCGATTATACATAAAGTTGTCATGAGTTGCGGTCAACTGGATGGCATCTAATATCTACATCTATATATACACATATAAGTACATACACATAAACATGTGTATTGTGTGTCTATATGCCTATACAACATGAATAAGACTATTTGAGATATTTTTCAATCATTTCCTTTTTTAAAAAAATTCTGAGAAAAGTGGGTGAAGGGAGATAGAGGTTGGTGTAAGACTGAAAAAAGAATGATTTATAAATTATCAAGAGTTCATGGGGGAGGGAGGAAGGGAGGAGACAAAAATGAGAAGCTGATACCAAGGGCTCAAATAGAAAGAAAAATTGGGGGTGGGGGCATCACTGCCTTCTGGTGGTCATGGGAGCTATCCAGCCTTGCTCCTGGAGAACTGCTGCTGGATTTGAACCGCCAAACCTATGGTCCGCAGTCCAGCACTCAACCACTACACCACCGGGGCTCAGCCGAAAGAAAATGTTTTGAAGAAGAAGATGACAGTGTATGTACAGCTGTATTTGTCACAATGGATATATGTATGGGTTGTGATAAGAGCTGTAAGAGCTCCCAATAAAATAAAGTAAAAGCTAAATTCAGAAACACCTTCAGATAGTTATGAAACATCTTGCTTTTTGGATGAACTCTAAGCTCTAGTTCGCTTTTCAAACATTTTCATCGCAAACAATCCTTTTTATAAAAGCACATTTAATGTGTAAGGAATAGATTTTTGAAGCAAACAGCTTAGCAAAACATCTGCATGGTTGTTTTTACTGTTGACCCAAATATTCTGCCATTTTTCATCCAAAGACCTGTCCCAATAAATTACTCTATCAGCTGTTTGGACTGATTCCATCACCACTGCCAAGTTCTTCCTTCTGCCGACATGCTGCCACACCCTGAGCATTATCATCCAGGTCACAGGGAAGGCTTTAAAATGCTGCATGATGTTAATTAGTACAACATCATCCCAAATATTATAGGAAACGATTTCTCATCAGTTTCCAAACCAAACTCACTGCCAGTGGATTGATTCCAACTAAGAACGAATACCATGGACCTGCCCCCGTGAGTTCTGAGACGGTGAACTCTTTAGGGGGGTAGAAAGTCAAGTCGTGATCTGGTGGAGCAGCTGGGGGTGCAGCTGGTGGCTTTGAACTGCTGACAATGCAGGTAGCGGAGCCCTTCCCTTCCCCCCTGTCCCACCAAGGCTGCTTGAGACCTCATCCATGTACTAGGTAGAATACGAATGACGCCAATGTTCTGCTTGCCTCCAACACAGAGTTTAAAAAACATCTAGCATCTGATCTGAAATGAGCACTACCCCAGCCACCACCGATGCTGGCCATGAAGACCCATCGCGACAGGGTGGACTAGCCGTAATTATACGTCATCAAGAGGTTCTTGGGTAGCACAAGCGGATTACCATTGGCTGATAACCTGCAGGTTGGCAGAACAGACCCACCAGCACTCCAAAGAACAGGCTTAGTGAGCAGCTGCTGCTGTAGTCTGCCGTGAAGTCAACGCATAGAAGGCTCCGGGGGAAGAGGACTGTCCTGGAGGGCTCCCTAGACTGCAAACTTCATAGGAGCAGGCAGTCAGGCCTTATCTACCAGGGTGCAGCTGGTGGGTTGGAACCACAGATCCTCTGGTCACCAGATAAAGCTCTTAGTTCCTGCATCACCAGGGCTCCTCCCCGTGAAGACAGCAGCCAAGAAAACATGGGGAGAATCCCCACAGGGGATTGATCCAGATCAACTCCAGGGCAACTGGTTATACGTAACCAGTAGGAGGCAGCAGTAAACGATGGTGCAAGAGAGAGCCGGAGCTGTAAACCTGGAGCCCAGATTGCACACGGGTTGGCCAGAGTCTGGACTCCTGCCCTGAGGTGTGCCTTGTTTTGTGCCCCGTCGTGTTTTTAATCAGGTTTGCAAGAAATATTTTAAATGGAGACTTTATAGTCATACTCTGAGTTCTATTACTGTCTCTTCAGAAGTTGAAGGGCAGGGACACATCCAGCCCCTTTATCTGGGGCATGGCTTCTCACAGAGTCAGCGCTTCCTTAATTATCTCCTAACCCCAGGAGACAGCTGAATTTGGTACCTCCAGTCTACGAAATCAATTTATACTGGACTAATTGGACTGCCATTGATTCGAATTTACATTCTAATAAACCCTGGCATATAGTTCCTCTGGAGCTGCATTCCAGGGCAATAAAGCATTCCCTACGGCATCTGCGTTCTGATTTCCCTATACTATCGATGTGAATGTTAGCTCATGCTGAACTAATTAGTCAGTCCTGTAAAATGTCACAATATGGTTTTAAATACTATTGCTGTCACTAGGTGCCATTGATTCTGGCACAGAGCAGCCCCAGGTGACAGAGGAAATCTGCCCCATACAACGTCTTGACTGTGACCACCGAGGAAGTGGACCACAGGTTTTCCTCTTGCAGAGCCGCCACAGGGGTTCAAAGCTCCCACCTTTCAGTTAGCCAACCAGTGCTTAACCAAGTGCACCACCAAGGCCTCTTAATTTAAATACTAGCCATAACAAGATAGATTCTAATCTACCCAGGTCATCATGTGCAGCATGTTGAAGTCTCTGAAAGGACGGACCATTATTTTGTTGCCGTTGTCAAATGCGAAGATGAACCCTTCCTTCACAGGTATCCCAACTGTGCTTTTAGGCTGCGGAGGTCATGTGGGAAATGGTGCGTCTCAGCCCGGGGTCTTGGTCTCTGCCTGCTATTCCTGAGTCTGTTGAAACCTGATGCTTCATTTGAGGCTTTGATGACTGACACCATTCGCTGTACATCTGGCTTTGGGATAAACTCTGTCTTTCCCTTGTCTATCTCCCTGGACCAAAGCCTCACAGGCTCAGTAAGGCAAGGGTCGCTTCCACCCAGCAATTTTATTTTTTCTTGAGATTTCTCAATATTCATCTATATCAATCACTTAAGTCATATCCAATGGGCTTCATTCTCTCCTAACTCCCAAAACATCTTTTAAAATTTTTAATGCTCCCTCTGGATACCCTTATAAAGCATTACTATTATTCTCTGTCAAGAGAGGATCTGTCCTAACATTACTGCATTTAACGGATTAAAGAAATCACAACCAAAAAAATCCTCTTGCTTATTCCTCCTATCTTTTGTTCCCTTTTTAACTTTCACAAGTGAGATTCCAGTTTTCTCATTTTCAGTCCCTTCCGTTGACAATGTCAACTTAAATGAAGATCATCGTAATTATTCGGAAGACCTTAAAAAGTTAATTTCAATAACAATATTAAATGCACTTAAATAGTACCACAAGCATGCATGGTAAATAGATAAAAATTATATCTACAATTAAGAGCAATAAATATTACATTAAAAGGCAAGCTATTTCCCAAAAAGTCAATGTCCACATTGTCTGGGGCTCTCTGTCCTCCTCTTCTTCTTTTCAATCCTAGTTTCCACATGGCATTTTCCAGAATTTATTAATAAAATTATGGGTCTTTTTGACATTAACATTCCCTTTACATTCTCTTATTCCTTCCCCCTTCCCACTCCTGCCATGCTGTTTTTCACTTTTATGATCTGGACTCTTGAAATGTATCTGTTCACAATTTGAGAGCATTAAATGCCATCTAATACCCTAGACTCACTAATGTGGCCTTATGAAAACACTCTCCAGATTCTCCTTGGTGTGAGTCCTTACTCTTTTAAAATTTATTCATCTACATGTTCTCTCGTTCTTTTTTTTATTCATTCTGTACATAGCTAACATAGCCTATGTACCTACTTATTTTAGGAGAAAGTCCTTTTGACAAAGCTTTCTGATGAAGGAACACTTGCTTTCTGCCCCTTGTTAAATGCTCAAGAAATAGGCTTCAGGTTGGTTTTCTAACTGGTATCTTTAAAATCATGTCCGTGTCATGATGTTAATATATTTCCAAACTTAAATCGGGCATCTTCCTTATTGCAAGAAGGTTGTCAGGACATACAATAAGATTGCAAATTGGAGAAACATGTCCCCCGGCCATAATGCTTTGGACTTTAGCGCCTCTCCGTCTATCAGAGTGCTAGTTACACATCTGCTGCACTCTTTTTAGCAGCAGGGTGGCATCCCTCTACCACCACCACACTTTTTGTTTTCCTTTCAAATTTTTCAAGGTTAAAATCATGTCTTGTCCTGAAAAATACCTTTCTTTAATCCAGGATCATCATTAAATCCACATCTCCCACCTCTGCCCATCTCAGTCTTGTTACACATACCACACTATGAGGTAGTCTTCAAATCCGTCCTTCCCCGCAGAAGGTCAGGTGGGCCATGGTTTATATTCAGCCCTTTGTGGCTTTGCTCTGGGATGTGCCAAATTCTTACTCGTTATTTCACACACACACACACACACACACACCCCACCCCCACCTCCAATTTTTTTTTCAGCAAGAAACTCACTACCATCAAGAAGCTCTACTTACGAGTGTTTTACATGATTTTCATCAGAAGCTTTTTTTATTCCCCCCCCCAATTCTTGCTTTTATGCTGCTTTTGGAGCCCCTCGTGGTGAATGTGTTTGACTGCTAACCAACAGTGGGGGCAATGGTGGGGTGGCGGTGGGGGGGATGTTGAGTCCATCCAGAAGAGCCTCAGTAGAAAAGCCTGGGGATCTCCCCTACAAATGAGCCCTTGAGCACCACAGGGAAGGAACCCTGTTCTAATGGCACACAGAGGAGCTTGCCAGGAGGGAGCCCACGTGGCAGCCACTCAGGTCTGTTTGCCATGAGGCTTTCATACCATCCTTTTCAATCACTAATTTTGTTGGCACCATTACTTCGTTAGCCTCTCCTCTGCAAGTCTGGCTGGCTCCCCAGGGCTTATCTTTGAGAAGGGAGGACTGCTTCCTGGTAGATGTGGACCTCCACACAGCTGTCAGTGACTTCTGCTTTAGCATCTTCAGACTTTGATAGTTGCACACAATTTACTGTTGTGGGTTCTCCCTCTCTGATAAGTGCTTGCTGGCTTCCTTCTCTGGATGAAGAGGTTATGGTTCTATTGACAATGTTTGTTTTCAGGCTTTATTTTCATTAATAAATCCACTATCAAATGGCTACATCTTTCAGGTGTATAAAATATCATTTATCTTTTAAAAGGAGCACTAATATGAAGCAACAGGACACCTATGTGCAAAAAGAATATCCTCAAATATTCACTTGGTCTCCGAACCAACAGGATGCAGTTGGTGTCCTCTTCCCTTGGAACATGTTTATCACATGCCGTGCTGCACAACACAGCCAGAGACTCAGACACAACAAGGGAAAAAGTGTACATTCGGTACCCACTGCACAGCAAGGCTCAGCCATCACTTTCATGGAAAGGTCAAAAGTGAAATGCCTTCAGGAGTTCCATCGAGATCTTAAAATAAAAGTCACATTCCAAACTTCATAATTCTCATGAGTACATCACAAAGTCACCATTATGCTGCTGAAAATGAAAACAATCATACACTTGTATTACAAGGGAAAATATGCTAAAAATGAGCCATATAGTGAAACCAAGAATCCTCAAGTTCTTGCTTGCAAATCTGGAGTTTGCTTTGGCTTCTTTGTGTTACACACTGGCATCTTCGCATTTCACACCTCTACAGACAGAGAATGGCCCCACTCCTGCATCTGCAAAGCCTAAGCGGGTGCTGTTGGTCTTTAAAATCATTTTTTAAACAATATATAACCAAACAGAAACTCTGTCCAATCATTCTAGGAGTTCTCTCCTCTCTCGGTTGTATTCTGATCATTTGCAATTATGCTGAACCTGCTAGACTGTGGTTAGAGGCAATGGAGTTGATCCCAATGCATGCGGGTGCCTTGTGACAGGGCAGAACGTAGAGAGCCAGCCACCCTCCTATGGTTTCTTGGCTGTAATTTTGTTTTGTTTTGTTTTTACCGAGGCAACTTGCCACTGTGTGGTGCTGAACTGCCAACTGTTCCGTTTGCAAAAATTTTGTAAAAATTTTGTAAAAATTTCCGTTTGTAAAAATTGTGTCATCAGAGTATCTAGACTGACAATTTTTAAACCTATAAACCTATAGAAATGATGCTGACATATTGGCCAAAGAAGATCTTCCCCATAGGATTCCAAAGGATTTATCTTAATGGAAGCCAACTGTCACATCGTTCTCCCGTGGAGGGCTAATGGGCTAGAACCGGCAACCTTTCTGTTAATAGCAGAGCATTTAACCACTGTACCACCAGGGCTCCTCGTGTTGGTAACAATAGAATGTAAATATGTAGGTGACTTTCCTTTCTGTATATTCTTCTTTCAAAACTCAGTGCCTTATTGAGTTTAGAAGATTCTTTCTCCTAAGTCATGTACATTAAAAACTATGCCCATATCTGGCTGAAGATATCTGTATGACTGTGTATCTGTGCGAACTTTTCACTATCAATGCAGATTTCCATATTAAACTTTGTGTCAGATGTGACTCCAAGAGTTTTGATCAGTAAAAGAGAAAGGGTTCTCTCTCCATTCCCAATCATATGTCCAGTTGTTTTAGCCACTTGGAAATATAAAACACGGCCCAGCTCTAAAATTGTCCATAAGCAATGCATCTGTTGGCCTGAGAACTCAAGGACGTCTCTGACATCATCAATTGGCTTAGGTTGTCTTCAAACATGTAAGATGCTCTCTCCAATGTCCTTCTCTTGGGATAACAGCTGTAAGAAGTGAAATTGTTATGTGGTGACAAGGCATTAGGAAGGGTAATCCCTAGGCCCTAGAGCTGAAATCACTATTTTGCAAAACAAAACGTGAGAAATACAAATACTGAGTATTTTTTAAGTGCTCCAAGAAGTACTTCGTGCTCCTTGAAGCACATTTTATGACATTATTTCAAAATGTTTTATTAACATTGGTTAATCTTTTAGCCTCTGGAGAATGAACAAAGGAAAAAACAGATTTGCAATAGGCCGAAAACAACTAGATTGTTCAGAAATGGCAAGGAAGGAGGAAAAGAAGAGCTAGTGCTTGGCTGACACAATATTGAAAGGAGGGTCTCAGAAAAGAGGGACAATCTAGATTTCTAACAGAGACTCACATAAAAACTCAATATTTATAGGGGAAATCTGCAAATTAAGTAATTCAAATTTGAGTAAACACCCAAATCACATGTTTATTATTAATTACTATTACTAGAGAATATAAAGCTATTGTTACAAACTCTAATTTCTGGAACAATTCTTTACTCTCGGCCTAAGAATTAAAAAACAAAATCATCTCCTTATTGTTTCATGGTAACACAGTTTATCAGTCTGCTACTAGTGTCTTTTCCCATATGTTTGTAAACATCATTTCTTGTGTCTTTAATATAGGCAACAATTAAGTTCTGCTGGCACTTTCTCCAGTAGGGGTTGGACTCCGATCCACAAAGTTGGTAGTTTGAAACCACCAATAGCCCCAAGGAATCCAGTTGGGGCTTTCTACTCCTAAAAACAACCACAGTCTTGAAAACTCACAGGGGCATTTCTACTCTGTCCTTGAAAGTCAGTATTGGCTTGATGGCAGTGAGTTTTTTGTTTTGTTTTGTTTTGTTTTTGTCTGGTGCTTCTCAAAAATTCTCCAGTTTCTACAACATTCTTTCCATTTTCTCAATCACTTTCCCTCTTCCAATATCAATCAACTTTTATTTGAAATACAATAGTTGTCTTTATGACTTTTCTGGCAGTGGCCCTAGGTCTAGCCTCCGCAATACTGGCACACCAATTTTACTTGATTATGGTGGACATTGTCATACTTCCTTGATTAAAAAACAACTACATGGATACCTGAGATTCTGGTGCATAAATCTTTGTCAATTTGACCCATCTTCCTTTTCCAGACTTTCCTATCATGCTGAAGAAATGGCACACTGTAAGTCAAAATATTACAATCTTCTCATCAGACATATCTGAATTAGGCTACAATTTAGATAAAATCTCTAAAGTACAGTATCTCATCAACAAAACAGGCATAAAATCACCTACCTCGCACTGCCATTGCACAGAACAATCTGTACATAACTGCACTGAATTTTAGCCACACAATGGAGAATTAGCACTTTCCAATTTATGCCATTCATTCTAAGCAGATGTGCTTTCACCTGCAGATCATATACATTCTTACTTCTGGGTCTTTCTTTTTTTTTTTTTTGGCATCACTGCCCTCAGGTGGTGGGAGTAGGAGGCCCAGCCTTTGCTCCTTGGAGCTGGAATCGAACCTCCGTCCCAGTGGGCCGCAGTCCCGCGCACAACCACTACGCCACCGGGGCTCAGCCCGTTTCTGGGTCTTTTCTAATGTGGCTGCTCCTCTCTAAATCACTCCGGTCCTCACTTCTAAGAAAAATTCCTTTGCTCTGGCATATTGGCCAGCAGGTTTCATCTCAATTTCCACCAATTAAGACTGACTCCCCAGAAGAATTCCCACCAAGGCTGACTCCCTGGAAGAATTGAGAAGCTCATTGAAAAAGAGCCGTGGGACATAAGGACAGGTCACAACTCTTGGATGAGACTTCCTGTCAGTGGAGATGACACATTTAGAGTGTGTCCTATAATACCACGAGTCATCTGTGATCTGTGCTTCGTTGAAAGCAAAAAGTATTATGTACACCAGTTCTCTTGTCCTATGCATACTGACATCTAGGGAGTACCAATTCTTTTTCTAATTAGTCGCAAGCTTTCTGCTGAAATGAAAAAATCCACCTAGGATTGATGACAGCATATGCTATGCTCACTCAGATAATGTCACCTTTCCTCAGCTTCAGTTTTCTTGCATTTCTTCCACATTCCATAGCCCAATTATGACAAAGACCCTAAGTGTCCTTGTAGTATCCAGGGATATAACTCTCCAGACACCAATTCACTTAAAGTCATTAAGCATTGTGTATTTCTTTCTTCATCTTATTTGTAACTCAATTCCCTTCTCACCATTTACGACCCATTCTTTTCAGGGTGAAGAACATTCTTTCCCGCTGAATGAAGGCAAGAGGCTAGAAATTCACTGCATGATTCTCACTCACTAGACCATCGAACATGCTCAGAAAAGATGACTTCTTGAAACAGAAACCTCAGAGGAGGGGTTATTGGATAAAATAAAGGCAGATAAGACTCAGAAGTGTTCATGTCAGCAGCTAGTTTTTCGGAGTGTTTAATAGAAATGGCAAATGACATAAACATGAGATGCATTGATATTAAAATCTTAGGAGGTCAGGCTGTATAACTAACCATCCATTGTATAAACTCATTAAGAACCAGTAGGAATTGTAAGGTACAATTGAGTCATGATAGTGGGGGGGGGGGGGG